>VMBQ01005132.1:93836-103909 GCA_007657795.1 Dreissena rostriformis | reverse complement strand
ACGTTATCCATTGTATATTGTCAGATATGTTAAGATAATTAAATATTGGTTTCGTTTACTTCAAACTGATAATATTATTCTCAAAGAAGTGTATAATATGTGCCTAGTTGATTGTAATAATGGTAAAAGCAATTGGTTAACTAAGGTTAAAAATTTGTTATTTCAGTACGGTTTTAACTATGTTTGGAATGATCCATTTTGTGTCAGTAGTAAATCATTTATACCAGTGTTTAAACAGAGAGTGATTGATAATTTCATACAATTATGGCATGTCGACAAGGATAATAATGGTGTGTTAACTTTGTATGTAAATCTTAAAGTAAATTTTGAGTATGAATCATATTTAAATATATTGCCTAGTAACCTTAGATTCTTTATTAGCAAAATAAGAATGTGTTCTCACCCATTGCGTATTCATTCTGGTAGATATGGTGTAAATAGAGTTGAAAGAAATTAACGTTATTGTACATATTGTGATATGCATGATTTGGAAGACGAATATCATTTTATACTTATATGTCCAAGATATAATGATATTAGACAAAAATATATTAAACGATACTATTGTGTTAATCCGAGTGTTATTAAATTCATTGAATTGTTAAATACTAATTGTAAGAATGTTCTGAAAAACCTAGCTCTTTATATTAAATTAGCACTTTCTCATAGAACTGCTATTACTTATAATTAAACATCAGTTCATCCTCTTATAGTTATGTAATTGTTTAATTGAATGTGCTTCTTTTTTGTCCACTGTGACTTTATAATATGTTTGTAATATATGTTTTTATGTAATGATTATGTACTTATTGTACAAGTCGTAAATAAACTTATGTTCTGTTCTGTTCTGTTCTGATAACAAATACAACACTCGTTGACGATTTCGTGAATGTGACTGGATGTTCCGTACATGGCGAGAACAAACTAGGAATAGTTCTAAAGCAGTATTTGTCACGACATGACGCCGAGGCTGCTTGTAAAGCAAACGGATTCCCTTTAGGCATCTACACGGAAAAGATAACGTGGAAAAAGTACAATCATATACTTTCTCCGCTTACAGACTACGGTGTAACTGGACCGGTGACTTTTTGGGACGGTCGATTTCGCCCGTTATTTCACGTGGACGCCTGGTTTCAAAAGAAATCGGGACAATGCATGATGTACGACGGCGTCGACCACATAACTCAATACAACGCCACACAAATGTGCGCGCTTATACAGATGAATACGCGCAATTACAGCCGTAAAACGCTCGTGGCATCCGACTGTAACGAAAATAATCCTTATGCATGTTTTAAAAATAATGCCGGGATCAATGTCGAACTGTATCATGGATTTGACTGGCAAACCGCTCCATATGTGCTGAAAAGAAATGCACCAGTTTCGTTTAATAATGTGACATGGGATTGCGCTGAGTTCTGTTATAACAACTCCGCGTGTGTTTCTTTCTTAGTAGACACCGCAAATAACTCCAGCCACATTAACACATTAATTGCAGCACCTGGAATCGTAAAAAATATCTTGTAAGGAAAGCGGACACGCTTATATACGGGGTGTTATCAGGGTGCAATGCTACGGTCATATCAGGCCTTCAATACAACGCTATGAACGTGAATGGTCTTCCCACATGCGATCTGTTTCCAATCCCACCTAACTATTGCCCATGCAGTGATGCACCAAATACCTCTGATACTCAGCAGTACACTGAATCAGAACTGACTGCCCAACTGAATGAGATCATCAATAATCTTACAGTTGTAAAGAAGTCTACGGCCCTGTATCAGAGAAGAAAAAAGAGCGCGTACGAAGAAAGAACATCGTCCATGGGAACCGTTGCAATTATTATTATTTCTACCGTTTTGGCAATACCTGTTCTGTAAGACATGACTAAATTCTACCAGCTTATCAGACAAGGAAGAGAAAACGAAGGACTAAACGTAGAAACACTAACACAGTGTCAAAACTCGCCAGCGACTGTGAAGATCTGATTTTGATAAATAGGTTAAACGATATTACTTATTATATTGATATTTACAATGTACTTGTGTTATAATTATGTACTTTGATATATTTGACTGAGAAAGTGCTCCAGCTGGTCTACATAGAAATGCGCCAATACCATTGACTAATTTGACATGTGTTGTGTCATGCTCATACAACGCTGGGTGTTTTTTCTTTCCTAGAAAACACGACGGACAATTTATGTCACACACAAATAATCACTGCTGTATCACGATCCTAAAACACACATTTGTAAAAGAAAAGCCGACACACTTATCGACGACATGATGACAGGATGCAATGACACGGTCATATCAGGCCTTCAGAACAACGCTGCAAATGTGGATTGTCTATCAAGATGTGGTATGCCTCGAATACCACCTATCGTTTTCTTGTGCAGGGATGCATCAATATCACAACGACTCAGAAGTACACTGAATCAGAACACACTGCCCTAGTCAATAAGATCTTTAACAATCTTACAATGCCAAAGAAGTCTATAACAACTCACACGGGGAGACTGAATAGCGCATACAAATGTCCCATGTCCCATGTTTTTAAACTTTTTTACCGTTTTGGCCATATATGTGCTGACTAGAAAAACAAAACAAAGGACTAAACGTAGAAACACTAACACAGTGTCAGTGTCAGAGAAACACTAACACAGTGTCAGTATCAGAGAAACACTAACGAAGTGTCAGTGTCAGAGAAACACTAACGAAGTGTCAGTGTCAGAGAAACACTAACCAAGTGTCAGTGTAAGAGAAACCCTAACGAAGTGTCAGTGTCAGAGAAACACTAACGAAATGTCAGTGTCAGAGAAACACTAACACAGTTTCAGTGTCAGAGAAACACTAACGAAATGTCAGTTTCAGACCCGCATGCGATTGTTTAGATCTAATACGTAGAAACACTTAAACGTGTCAGTGTCGGACTTGCAAGCGAATGTAAAGAACTCGAGGGCTGAATGGAAAACTGTTGTATCTCCTTTTTTTTTTCATATGAGTTACAACAGTTTTCAGTTCACCCCTCGAACTGATTGTGTAAATTGGGTCTTAATTATATTTATATAGTCTGTTGGTGTTTATTTGGTTTGTAATTGATGTACCTTGATGCCGATGATTATTTTAATGAACACATTCAGCAATTTGTCATACTTTCCAAGAACTAACTGGCACACTCTATATGTAATTAATGTTTAGTAGAATGTATTAGTAGTATGTTGAACGTGTATCTGAATGTCTTCTTGTCGTGAAGTAGTGTATTAGTTATAATCGCCGCCAATGAATGACCAATATAAAACGTTGACATATAAGAGTACAGAACGCTTCAGACGTCGAGTAGAACTTCGTGTATTTGTGTGGCGATTTCAGAATGTGTTGCTAGGTACTGTAATTATCGAAGAAATGTTATCGAAATTGTACTTGCATTTAAACTCTCAGTAGCAATTTATGTGTTTCGATCTATGGTGTACTTATGATAATAATAATACACATATTAATAGCTGTAAACGTTACTGCATCAGTCTTATTTATTTGGGATTTTATTTTGTTCGACAATACATTTTGCTCATTGTTTTTCAACTCTCATTATTGTGTTCACCTGTATGGAACCAAAAACGTAGTTTTTCTTAATGTATGTAAATTGTCAGCATCTTAGGATGTATCAAAAGTGAATTCATATTTTTTCAATCATTTGTGGAACTTTCACTTCCGTAATCATTTCAATATATTTGTATTAAATCAAACAAACTATAAGCCTGTGTGATCATTTTTTTTTTGTATTTTGTGTTCATTTTAACAAAGCCGAAAACTTATTTTTTTATACATACGACTTCTAATGAAATTGACGACTTGCGCCCGCCAATTGTTACATTTAAAAACGTTATTTCTCAGTTCTACTATTGTATTTCTTGTAAAGTATACACAATTTATTGGCTATTTTTATTAAGTGTTACATGTATTGGTATATTTGCTGTAAATCACACACAATTAACTGTTTATTTTATGAAATGTTAATTAAATGCACAATTTTAGTCATCTAAGTTATAATCAATGTGTTGGCTTGAGCACACCATGCTCATCGGGAGCTTTTGTTATAGATTTCTTGTGAAAACTGGTTTCGTTCAAATGAAAATCTGACTGGTACTGGTAATAATAAAAAAAAAAATGAAATATGATGTCGACATTTTGATAGCTTTCACTCAAAACTACGGTACCATTCATTGCTCATTCTCTGTTTTTTTTTTCATTTCAGTTATCAATCGAAGAGTATTATGACTATACAATGAACGAACCATCTCTATAGATGCTTTGGTTTAAATTATAGGCCATTGCTCTTGACAGGACATTGCAGCATATGAATGAGAAATAAATGGAGGCTGCGAATTACAACAAAAACGATGTTGACTTTCATTTTGTAAATAATCGTTTAATCAATGATTATTATAACATATAATATAGTAAGGTCTAAGCCTTAATTAAAAATAAACAGGCGTAAAAACGTTTTTTGTTTCTACTAAGCCGACCGACCTTTTCATTTGTGACGACCCTAAACTTGGTATTCCTGGTTGAGTTTTCGATCATATTTTGCTAAATTCAACAAAATGACTTTTAAGTTTGTGATCATGTTTGCTACATTCGACCATATTTGCTAAATTGGCGTTCAATGTATGACAACCATATGAAACAGAATATTAAATAGAGATTTGAAAGATTTATGTCAAGGTCAATCTATATGTTTTATTAATTTGAGAATCGTTACAAAAGTTAACGACACAAAAATAGTTAAGCCGACCTATCTACCCTAGTTGATTGTGCGATGTTAGTGTAAAAACGACTACGCTGATGTTGTTCAATACTTGCATTTAAATCATGTGTACAACGTTGCGTAATTGGTTAATTTTGTAATACCAGAAAAAGATATGTCTCTGTATCTTATGAAAACTGTTAAACTCACTACAAGTGGAATATTTTGTCCAAAATTACAATTATGCTTTTGAGTTTTTTGTAATCAGATCAGCCATTTACTGTACGTGCCTCAAATAAGTGAACCATCCATCCGGGTGGTAATGTAACAGGATATCCGATGTATAAATAGTGCTCAATCAGAAATTGACGATGTCACTTGCATTCATATGTAGTCAACACGTAAAGCATTAAGTGGAGAATCTATAACCAAAGTCATGCTGGCCTCTAAGAAAATAAAATTGCGGGACTGTTGTCGACACAAGACAAAATATATATTTCTGTGTAGACAATGGCATAGCAATGTATGCGCATAGTTACAAATGAATACGAGCAATTGCCGAACCAAGACGCTTTCGGTTCCTGATTTCGCCATCAGTTTACCATTTGGAATGATGTCAAGGCCATGGCCAGGGAAGCGCTCAGATGTGTTCAGTAGACGTAAAACCAACGGAGCATTTACCACGTGACATGAAAATGTATTGACAACAATGCTTTTTTTTCCAATTTATTATAAATTGTAGTGACAACATTTTGTTTCGATTGACACGTTCCACTTGATTCCCACGTATATTAGTATTTGTTTTGGATTACTGAGATGATTTATGCGGAAAACCTTAGTGGAAACTCGTGCTGTTGTTAGTTATTCGTGTAAGCACTGATCCTTGAAAAGTCATCGTCTCGAAGTTAATTTTCTCTATTGCAAATAAAAATATTAATGCCAACCGTCGTATGTCCGCATTTTTTATAAAAAAAACTATTTATAACTTCCCGATTGTATTCACAAACTCTTCAAAATTCCGATTGCTTAACTACAATCTAATATTATTTTTTCTAATTGAAAAATCAATGTCACTTCAATGGACAATATATAACAATATCAGTATCACACTATGATTGTTAATCCAGGCAAGTATTCAGTCCTCCCTCGAAAAGTTGTGGTATTTGACACAACAATGTTGTCTCGTCCGGTGTTCTTCGTGTTCTTTTCCCTTAAGATAGTGAAGCTGAGCTCTTTTCACGTCCGGGCTGTATCAGATAATTCGCAACCCGGGCTCAATGCCCACTCACTAAGCATGTTGGATTGGTTGGTGGTCGACATACCGAAAATGTGTGGTTTCTTCCGGGTACTCATGCTTCCCCCAAAGCACAAGACCACATCAAAACAATAAATATTGTAGTCAAAACTGAAAAGCTAAACATATCAGCTTTACATATAATTCATATTCCTCCCAATTTTCGTCAGTCTAGCTCGTTAGTAAGGTAGTGCTAGGACATGCTCCGGATCCTCACATAATGCAGCCTCAGGCGCTGAAGTCCCTCATAAACTAGGTAATACAAACACGTCTGTCCGCTTTCTGATCTGGTGTTTTTCTCATCAACAACTGTTCATAATGTTATAAATATTCATGATGAAAGCACAAAACACACACATATAAACAAACACACATATAAAGGCATACATACACGCGCACGCACACATGCGCAAACACACATACGCACACACACACAAGCGCACGCACACATGCGCACACGCAAGTATTGTGATCGTACGTCACAGTGTCCGTATGTTTTGCAAGTTGCACATAAATTATGTTTGTTATTTATTAACTATTTTACACGAATACATCTCTTTACGAAGGGCATTAACAGCTAAACTTGTTTGGACGCAACTATTATTGTATCGACAAATGTAGTCTACACACGTAAATTATCGCACACCTGCCAGAGTTGTCTCCCTGTACAATAATTTGCGCTAGAATACACAATTTCTTATTGGTTCCATGTAATGTTATAACGCAGTTCATGCATAGAAAGCTCAATAAAGCAGCATGAAGATAGCCACATGAACAATTTAACAGAAATGATGCATATGTCATTTACTGACAAGAATATAGGATTAACATTAATCGAGTAAATAATATAACGAACTATGCAAGCAATTTTGAATAACTGATGGAAAACGCATAAATACACAAGAAAGAGGCAGTTTTTTTTGTAACAAATAAAACAAAGCAACATGCAATCGTAATTTAGCAGCATGCACGAACTGCATAGTGAAGGGGTGTCTATTGTTCTTGATCGGTTGGTTTGTTACCATTTCTTGCATATTGAGTACTTGTTAAAAAGTTGTTCAATTTTCATTGAACTTCGCACACATTATTTTCAAACGTGGTTGTAAGGCGTGGCATATTTTGCGTTCTTGTAACATTATGTTTGACTGGCGTTCATAATGGATTTGACAGTGTTTTTAAATAAAAAAATAGTTCATTTATCTGTTCTCGTTGTTATTAATCCTGACTTGTTTGATACGCCTTTGCTACTTATGATTTGATGGCTTTATGAAGCTTTGTGTATACATAATTATCTGTACCTTTTGATTTACCTGGTCATTTACGTTAGGAATAACAATGGTGTGAAACTTTTCAGTACTATGGTTGAGTTAATGCATATGTACTCATTGCAATATCGGAAAAATGGTCTGAATCAGAATTAGAAGTGTATTAAAGTATAGTATGATAAATCCAACAAAAACACATATTTTTTCCCTTTTTTATCAACGTTTCGGCTTACGCCTTCATCGGGATAACACAAATAATAACAGAAAGCGGATGTTACGTCATTGACTTAACGTACATTAAATTGCGGGACAATGTACGTCAATAAAATGAACGTCAATTAAATGAAGCTTAACTTTCGGATTCAAGAATACACAATTTCCTATAAAATTATATAAAAAAATACTAATAGGAGACAAGAGATGTGTTTGTCAGAAACACAATACCCCCTAATGCGCCGTTTTGATTTTTTTAACCTTTGACCTTGAAGGATGACCTTGACTTTGACCTTTTACCACTAAAAATGTGAAGCTCCATGAGATACACATGCATGCCAAATATGAAGTTACTATCTTCAATATTGCAAAAGTTATGACAAAACTTTAATATTGATTAAAGTTTTAGACAGACAGACAGAAAGGCCAAAAACAATATACCCCCTTTTTAAAAAGGGGGCATAACAAACAAAAGTATGCTAAATTAAATTGCAGAGCTAGTCTTTTATGTTAAAAAGAACTTTGTTATTCATACCATTAGGGTATAATGTTTTAAGTCTATGTATCCAGTAAGTTTCTTTACGCAGACGATTTATGTTGTTACTAACAACATCAATTGGCATAAAGGAAAAATCATTTGCACTATGCTGATCTTCATTAAAATGTGACCATTTGAAAAATTACCAATGTTAAAAATGCAGGGTCAGAAAAGTTTGTTATGTCAAATCGATCACTGTTCATTCTCTTTGTCACCGGTTGTATGGTTTGTCCAACGTACTGCTTCTTACACTGTTTACATTTAATGAGGTATATTACATCTTTAGATGCACAGTTCACATTCTTCCGTAAATTAACTTGCTCGCTTGTTACTGTACTTTTAAAATTTTCTCCAACGTGTATGGATTAACAATGGGAGCAACGTGTTCTTCCGCAGGCACTGGACGCATGTTAAATGTTCAAGCAATTTGTTAATTGAGCACATGTAATGTGGTTTCCTATATATAAGGCCTTTTAAACGCCAGTGTGGGCTTATAAGTTTTATACACACTTCTCACTTCTTCTTTTTGTGACAGGTTAAGTATGTCCCAATACTTGTTTATTGCGGCTCCTATGTTTTGCAAAGACGGATTATATTCCACTGTAGATGGGATTACTTTTGTTTTTGCTTTATTGCAGGACTGCAATGCGTCTTCTTGAGATAGAGCAGAAACTTTTTCGAAGTATAATGTCTGTACGAAAGCCATTGGATTACAAAACAATGTTTAATCAACCGTCCTGCTTTATTTTCAGTTAATGAAAAAGCTGATTATCAGCTTGTATTACGTCAGGTAATAATCAAGTATATATATATTACTTGTAATGAAGATATATGAAATGTATGATCCACAGTGTAATATATTTCCTTAAAACACGAAACTTCCAGACGTTGGTATGTATGTACATATATATCCCTAAAACGGTAAATCTATGCAGTATACGGTGTAGAATCGATGGCATTGAAAATGTGCACAAAATGTGCACATGTTAATTGCACAAGACGCGTACAACTTTTGTCGGGATAAGTATATATGGATATGCTCTTGACTGTGTAAAAGTACGCTAATTAGATCAATTATCGTTTAACTTAATTTCTGTAATGATTTTGTTTCTTAACATAAAATTATTATGTTTTAACATGGAAACTTTGTTTTGGTTTGAGTGCACGATTGGGATTTTCATTTTACACATGTATTATTTCACACGGGGTATTTCAATAAAAAATGAAATCATACATAACATATTGACACTTTATTAAAGGATGATACAGTTACACTAACTCGATTTGTTTCTAAACATGTAATACGTTATATATAGAATCAGTTGTGTAAAAGAAATAAACGGACAGAAGTTTCGTAGCAAGCGGTACTTTGCTTTAACGAATGTTAGATTGTCTTTCTGTCTTTTTTTTTTACTTAATTTGAAATAAATTGAACTTAGTTCGGTGTATGTATATATTATTTTGCTAATACTATGAAATAGAATTTATGTTACACGGGAATAATACATAATAATTCTTCCGATTTGTGTAGCTTAGATAACGACCAACAAAACCGCACAATTAATTAAATTAACTTATCTGCTGATCTTCTGTGATACAATGCATGTTCTATATTAACATGTTATTTCCACTCCCCGCGGATGTATGCTACAATGAGAATGTCTGTTCTTCTTTAGGTTTTCATTGAAATATCGATACGTACAATACAGTTTGTCAACTGAGTTTATTTATGCTACTATAGCTAGGCTGCTGAGCATCATTCCAGATCACTCCCTTGCAATATTTTGTTCAGCAAGGAAAGTAGCTCTGCACTGCTCGTGTCGTCTCCGGATGTTCTACATTTATCGTTCATTGCGCATGCCTCTGCAATTATATCAACGACAATCTTGGATGACATAATCTTAATACAAACATGTTTTTTATATTGTGGTAATATGGTTGTGCTCATAAATATATCGTATACATATATAATAATTTATGTTGACAATTATAAATCAGAATTAAAGCAGCATAT
>VMBQ01005132.1:51952-92848 GCA_007657795.1 Dreissena rostriformis | reverse complement strand
ATATATATATATATATAACCATTTAAGCCCCGTGAGCATTCTTGCGTGCATTTATATATAAATGGTAAATTGCAATGAGCGGTTCAATAAAAGGACAACTATTCACATGACCTACTTGAATCACAGCATATGCCGTCGGCCACGCAGTTTCCCTGTGCGCGCGCTCCGCACGACTGACCTCGGATCTCGCACGCCGTTCCGCGCTCGTTCTCCTTGAGACACACGAGCGTCTCGTCTGTGCTCATGTAGCAGCCGAACGGTCCGCAACACGTGCTGGGTCCCACACACTGGCCGGCGTTCCCTGGACCGCACGACAGACACTGAAACAAAGCGGGATTTAAAGTACATAACAAGGTCGAGTGTCCCCCAACAGACAATGTCAATGTAACTGAATTTGAAAGGTGGCCAGGTAAACACGATGTCCGACTTTGAAATGCGAAAATACTCTGGATTTATAAAATAGCGTTTGCACCAAGATGACCAGCTCCAACGACTCGTGGTTTTGATAAGTACCCTCGAGATATTGCCTGATAGACACATTGGCTCAATACAACTGAGGAGGCAAAGTCAGGTGAATTTAAGAGGTAAGGCGTCTTAAAAATTATAAAATATATGCACTCCTATTTATAATTATTATTTGTTAGCATTAACTGTAGCATTAACATTTTGTTGTTATTTGTCTTCGCTTTAGTAAGTAGGTAAGTAAGTAAGTAAGTAAGTAAGTACGTAAGTAAGTAAGTAAGTAGGTAAGTAAGTAAGTAAGTAAGTAAGTAAGAAAGATAGGCAGGCAGGCAGGCAGGCAGGCAGGCGGGCAGGCAGGCAGGTAGGTAGGTAGGTAGGTAGGTAGGTAGGTAGGTAGGTAGGTAGGTAGGTAGGTAGGTAGGTAGGTAGGTAGGTAGGTTAGCATGTAAGTTTGTGTGTCAAAATGCCTCCCCGAACACACACCTGTATCAATAAAGATTGCAGGTATATGCCCTTCCGCTATTGCATTTATAATGGTACCGTATATTGTTGAAACCATCCGTAGTTTTCTATTGAGGGAAATGTATGAATTGTGTATTAATTCTTGAGTAAAAATAACATTAATATTCCGAATTAAAAATCCGTTCGATGTGTTTGACTATTATTAGATAATATCTCGTTACTTCCTCATTATATATTTCAATGAGTATATTTAAAATAATGCTGGTTTGTGTAAGAGACAATTCTAATTAACAAATTCCATTGTAGTAATTCTACTTGTTAAATATTGATTTTCAAGTTGTTTATGAATTAAAGGAAGTATATAAAATTAGCGTTTTGTTACATAATTTCTTCCGTTTTTGCATTTCAAATTAATTACACCAGAGCAACGAAACAAATGTAATTAATAAAATTGCGATGTAAATAAGCAATTTTCACTTAGCATTTTACATTAAGAAGTTAAAAGCCGGGAACAAGTCCTGAGCAATTTCTTATACATTATATTATACATGATCGATAGATCTGTAGTCAAAAGAAATATTTCGGTAAAGCCAGGGCTCAAACGCCATAAAAGGTGTTGTCTTCGTTATTACTTCTCCATTACTCAAATTTTAATCTAGGATAAAATTGAAAACTGGTAGCGGTATCATAAACTTTGTTTGCTCCGCCTCACCCCCTTTCCGACCCCGTCAATTGTTGTCATATTTTCTATATCATGTATATAATGTATGAAATCAATATCAACGGGGAATTCTTTTTCAAATATTTGTTTTCTTGTCAATATCATCAGTCGATAGAACATATTTCAATACAATCATCCAAGGGAGCTGAGGGTCATTCGAGGGCAAGTGTGTAGAGTCCGGTTGGGCGGTTGGGGGTTTATCTGTCTGCGGTATTTCTATCCTTTTACACAATTATGGCGGCAAAAAATACTGCAATTGGTAACTGTTGTTATTGTTAAAATGGAAACAACTCTTTTGGTAAGAACTGATGAATAACTTTCAACATTTACAGACAAAATATAATGATTGTGCATTACTGTAAAATGGCTTATACAAATAAAATCGTGCTAGAATCGAAAATAAATTTTCTGTTATAGTTTATTGTAAAACATCATACAATCCGATTATCGGATGGTATGCCATTAAATCAAATATCTTTTATAGAAACATGTTATTTCTTAAATAATCGACTCCATGTGCCACTGGAACTGAAACTGAAACAGAGTCAATATTGCAAGGGAACTGAACAACTTTGAGACCGTTTACACACTAAGCGAGCACGTTGAAATTGTTGTTTTAATGTTTTTTCCCAGGACTAAAATGATTGGTAACGTGACACTGGATCGTTTGGTTTTCAATGTTGATAATACACGATGTGCTATTATAAGTGATTAAACAATTAACATGAATGGATTTAGTTTTTTGTATATATATTCTTATTTTTATATAATAATTGCAGCACGAAGTGAAATGCTCGAGTTTATGATACTACGGACGCTAATTGGAACAGACTCGCGTTATTTTTGTTAAATGTATGGCATCCTTTAGGTACTGTAATACATATCTGTACCTGCAGTTAAACCATCTTGTAGTCCAGTATTTCGAAGTTTATGAGGCCCGTCGGCGCCTAAGGCTGCATTATGTGTTGACCCGGAGTGTGTCCCAGTACTCACACCTAATTAACTTTCTAGAATTACGAACGTTAAGACACATTTAGAATTAAAGCTCCAAGTTCCAGCTATATATATTTTTACTGAAAGAAATTCAATCTAAGGTGGTCTTATGCTGTGGGTAGTACCCGTAGGAACCGAATCGGTCCGGTATGGTGACCACCAACAAAGCTCNATAACTTTTGACCCAGGGGTCAGATCAAAATTCCAAATAGTGCAGGGTCGCACATATGCTCATAGCTACCATGTGTGTAAGTTTCAAGGTTCTAGTGCTAATAGTGAAGGAGGAGATATTGGCCAGGACGGACGGACGGACAGACGGACATACGGACGGCGGAGATCACCACAATATCCCCACCTTTTTTTAAAAAGTGTGGGGATAAATATAAACAATTCACTACGCATGCACAATTTGCATTCCTGGGGTTACCATGTGACGATGATGATCAATCTACTTGTTTTATTTATAGTTACCTGGTAGACATACCAAGTAAAAATAAAAAATAAAAATAAAGTATTTTTTTTCAAGTAATGTTATATACCAGTCGTGATATTTTAATCAATTTAAACTAATAATTGTATTTTAGAAATTTTCTTTTTTTGTCATTTGTGGTTTACAGTCACTTTAAATAAGAATAAATGAGTGCACATGTCATTTGTGTATACATGTACTTGTTCTTCATATGGTAAATGACAACCAGATAAAAAGTCCCTTGAGGCTCTGCGACAGAGCAAATTTACTGAAAAATTAGCAATAAGTACTTCTGTTTTACGCTTCAAAATTACCACCGACATCAGAAGCAGCGTACTCTCACAGTTTGCGTGTGTTCCTCCAGATCCAACAGTGATAGGGAAAGAAAAGTGTTGACCCATTACAATTGGGATGGACTTTAGTTGGAAATAGTCTATACTCTTAAACAACAACAAAACCAGCTCCCTCTCGGCATTATTATCTTGGTGAGTATGTGGTGAGTTGAACGTGTACAGCAGGGTGTGGAACCAAAGCTTGCAGTGCAACCCCGCCGGCGGTACATGCAATGGAGCGGGCTGTGAGAATGTTATTTAACCAGACGTTGGGCTTGACACACAATACATTAAATAAGAATATAGATGATGAAATTTACATATATCACACAAGTTATGTAACAATTTTGTTTGTAATTGCATTAACCTTTAAAAAAATAAATTATTTTAGACCTTATTTCTTGAGTACATGAATTGTTCAAAGTATGACTTACACATTTTTAAACATATACATGCAGTTGTTGGCATTGATCAATATCAACGCTTACTTTTTATTTGTTGTGTGCTGTTAACGCATTTGTTTTGTATTTTAATTAAACATTGGAATTATGATATAACTGTGTTATAAAATCAGGTTATTTAATAAGTCTGTCCTTAAATAATGTTAATTGCATGGCGGATTCAAATAAGATATTTACTCTAACACACAATTGTGTCGACCAACTTAGATAGTGGCGGCCATCGTGGTAGTTTGATCACGGCTATAATCAGAGAAGATAAAACCAACTATGAGATAGTTTTTTAAGTTATTAATGCATTCCAGAAAATCACTTTTTTTATATTTCCATCGTGTGTACTTATTAATCCCCCGACCCGGAAAAAGACTGGACTGTTTTACTAATTATTACACAGTACCAGGAACGTCTTGTTTTCAAGCATATAACTTTACATTATCAGAGCTTGTTTTGTACATGGCCAACATTTCGGGTTTTTGTTAAGTTTATAACTCCTATTTCGACACTTTAGTTTGTAATAAAATTAGATTAATTTAATACACACATCTTAAACACACACACACGCACTAATAAGAATATGAAGGGAATCACATACACGCACTTATACGAATTTGAAGCGACACACACACACGTACTATTGAGAATACGAAGCGACGCACGCAAATTTACAGAACGCTGAACAATAGTACAATCTTGCCACTCTATTCAATGTCGATTGTGATTTTCATTTTAATTCTAATCGCAATATACCAACTTACCAAGTCATGAACAATGAGTTTTATCGTTGTGGGACAGTCTATGAATGCTAAATATGTCGAAGTATACCAGAGAAACATTTTAAGTGTTCATCTAAAAGTAAATATGTGTTTTGGGTTGGATTTGTTTACAAACTGGCATGCCATTACACACTGCTCTTGACTGCATCCGAGAAACCAAAGTTAAAACAAGTAATTAATGCAACAATTGCTTCCGTTTATTTGAAAAGAACTTGATGACAGTATGCCATTCATTGGATGCAATCTTACGTCACTATCACAGCCCACTGCAGACGGTGCTTAAGTGTATTCTGTGCTGCAGTTATGTGAAATCATCATCATCATAATCATCATCATCATCATCATCATCATCATCATTAACAACATCATCATCATCATCATCATCATCCTCATCATCCTCATCAACAAAACATCATCATCATCATCATCAACATTATGGATATTTTGTAAGCAAGATACCGAGATATTTAGTTTTGGTTTGTTTAGAAGTAACAAAAGTCCAATTGTATGCACTTCAATAGATAGGAACAATGCATCCTAAGGCGCATTCAACGAGATAAAACGAAGAGTAAGTTGGTTCGTTGTTTTTTATGTAAGGTTCTGAAGAAAAATAATGCACCAATTGTAAAGTAAATCAAAACTTGACATAAACCAAACGTAAAACCTATGAAATTATTTTACAGTGATTTATTGTATAAAAACTGCATTCCAGCACATTTCGACGTTTTCGATTTTGTAAATACTTTAGTTCGGTTTTTGAAGGCTGAATTAGGAAAACGTAACTAGTTCATTATACTCTATTTAAGCTATTCAAATAAGACACTGACATTTTCTTGCATAAAAATACATATAAACGAACCAAAGAGTACCACGTATAACTGAAAATCATTGGATATGTACATATTAAAAATACTAAATGCGAGAAAACTTTAAAAAATGATGACTTAAATACGCTATTACTGCGCGTATGCGAATACGTTTTATGAAATTAAAAAAGAATAAAAATAAAGTATAGAGGCATCTCGATAAAACTTTCCAGTCTACTAGAGGTGCCTACACCGCTAATGCCTGTGCAGTCTAGCCTTTTTTGGTGCCTTAAGTAACGTCTCACAGACGGACGTATACGCTGTGCAAATTATTGACATTCGGTGCGAATACAGAGCGCTACAGTTGCGCAAACTTCGGCGTAGGACTGATTTCAATCGAGACCATGGACAATAGTGTGTAAGTCCCCATGGCCCCTTATCGTTTACAAAGTTTAAAAGACGGCGAATGTACCGTTGGTCTGGTTAACATCGAAACTAGAGACGTTTTGTAGGTCCCCAAGACCCTTAATCGTGCCGAGGTTGAAGGTCACCGGATGTACCTTTGCCATTCACGAGCGATAAAACGCGGTTTCCCATTTAGTATATCTATGAAAAAAAAAATATCACTTTATTACCGTATAGTTTTTTTTTTAATTGAAACATAAAAGAAAATATTAAGGCATCTCGATGAAACTTTCCAGTCTACTAGAGGCACCTAGGCCGCTTCTTCAGGTGCAGTCTCGCTTTTATGGTGAGGTGTTGAAATCGTTTTGCATCCTAAACCAAATCCCTTCGTAATTGTTAACGTGTAAGAACAGAATGAGATATCTTAATATCTCTAGTATTGAGTTATCGGATAGTCTTGACCAAAAGTGAGGTTAAGATAAAAAAAACAAAACATAACTATATCAGAGATTAAAAAAAACACACACAAAAATTAATATTAGGCATAGTCAATGATCACGAATGTAATAGTGCGCTATGATAAAAGTCCCTGGTCCGAATTTAACAGTCCGAAATTAAGTGCTCCGAATAAAGAACGGTCACTTTCGGATTTATAGTTTTAGATTGTGTGTGTTTCATTTTTGCTTAAGTTTGTTATATGGATGTTTTCTTTCACATTTCTACTGTATATATATTATTTGACAATAAACTCTTAAAACAAGTATTATGAAGACGATGATAATACTTATTATAATAAATGTGTCATTTTATTTTAGCTGCAAATATTGCATGCGTAAATGCGTAGATTATTGCCGAAGATACATGATAAAAACAAAAACATTCGGTCTTACCTTCGCTACGCGGCTAATAATTAATAAAGATCTTAAATATGCATGTAAAATATTATTATGCATGTTCAGTGTAAGTATCAAATAGTTAAAAAAAAAAACTCAATGCATTATTGTGTCCGTTCGTACTTATTTCGACATGCACCTATGGAAGGGGAGAGAGATCAACTAATCCACGCACATAAACGCACGTACTAAAATGCGTCACACTTTGCATAATTAAATCCATAATGACATACATATGTACACGCAAAGTAGAGAATACATGCGAACGTATAATTCACTAACTAACACATGCTATGAGTTTATGTAGCTTATACCACATTATCGTGATGTAAACTAGAGGGTTTTAACTGGTTTTACCCAGAAAACGGACTCGAGAGCTTTTAAATACGCCTTAGGCTTTCGATGCAATCAAGCTAAAATTAATAGGGTTAAACTAAAGTCAGTAGATTAACAGTGTGCTAGTTGGTAATACATATCAATTAATACATGCTAAGAAAATAAGTTTTTTTTTTATTTTAACTGTAAGCTGCATTTACTGGGTAAATATTTAATTAATTAACCGACTGAAATATAAGAGCATCGCTCTTGTCCCTTAAAGGCTTTATTAACTGGAACTACAGTCTTCAACTTGATCTAATAATACGTTGTTCCGGTATGTTGATCTTACATTGACTTATTTGCTTGATTTCTTGTTTCATGCTGGTTTCAATAAAGCCATATATTTGACAAAGCGCATCATCGCGGAGCATTCATACGTTTGACTTATATTCTTGTCAAACTTTAGTATTAATTTCACTTGTTACAAAGAATATCAAAAAAGCTTAAACAGTCATATTCATGTTCATTTATATTTGTACATTTAAAAAAAAAAACTTGTTTCGAGACATTTCTACGCAATTTTACAAAATAAGTATAATCAGGTTCCTTCACACCGATTTTCAAACGAGAGGAATAACTTAACATGTATCAAAGCGTACCACATAACTATAAACGTCATTTTTCATGTATTTTAATTATCAAAATCAGGGACGTGCCACTGTTGGTCACCAGTGTCACAAGCATCCTAACATCCAAAGTAAGATCGTGCATTCACTCATTCATTCATTCCTCCAGTCTTCATTTCTTCATTCGTCCATGCATCAATTTATTCATTCATCCATTGAGAAAGACCTCTTCGCTGACCAACCCTCAAAACAAAAGCATTATTGATTTTTGTTTGCGCATGCATTTACGGAATCGTATACGGAACCGACAGAAACAAAATGAAATGCGCTGACGTGGCAAATGAATACGGGCTTTTTTTAAAGAAATATATGCCCAACGCCGTGCGGACATCGAACATTTTCGATAAAAATTGTGCAGTAAATACAAGTTAGCCAGCATAAACAAATATGCATTGATTTTCATTCATATATTGTAGACCATGGTTCATTTTTATTTTTTTTTTAAACAAGAAAATGCGATTTCCTTATTCGACTTGAATAAGGAATACGGAACTGGTTCCGTTTCCTTATTCGGCCGTAAAAAAAGAACTGAAGTATTAATAAAAAAGAATACGTCGAAATGGGCTGGAATGCAATTTTTGTATTATAAATACATGTTTAATAATTTCACATGTTTTACGTTTGGTTGAAGTGAAGTAAATATTGGAAATAGAAATTGCCAGTTTGGTTTCAACAAGAAATGCTATTCAAGCGCGAAGTAGCAAATGAACATTTATTGTTACACATACAGTAAATGTATTCGGGTTGCTTGACATACAATTTAACTTGTCAATTTATTAGATGCCTCTTTCATATATATTGGCGTACTATTAGATCATTTAGTAACAAAGCAATAGTTGCCTAGTCAGCTTGAATAAGAAATATTGAACAGGTTCCTTATTAGTGAATTAATTCATGAATTAAATTACGTTTTGTTTTGTTTTGATTTAAAAAAACAGTCAATATCAAGAACATGCCGACAAACTTAGTAGTGTAGTTGCAGCCCGGTACACTATAGCGCGTTGAGGTGACGGCGGAACACGTATTATTAGTACTTCGCGTTACATCGTTACATCGTTTAGCGGAGTACGTTTGTCCTGACGGACATGAGAAAACAAAGCGGTTTTGCAAGTTTGTTTTGTGTATGGCTATTTATAGATATAAATAGCGATAGAAATAAGTTCTAGCAAAGGAGTCAACGTAGCAATATCGTGTTCTCAAAATTGACTAACACATTAGTTTACTATATAATATTGCTGATGAAAAGTTGAAGTCGACTGCAAGATTTGGAAGGCATCATTGAAACGATAAGTGCTAAAAGAAACGTAAATCTGTTAAATCCGTTAAATTGATTCTCGAGAATTGTATCGAGTGTAACGAAGTAGTAACGAAGTAGAAACTATGTATATTTCAAGTAAAATTAATTTAGCACTAGAGAAAGCCGATCAATTTACAACTAGAAATACTGATGGCACGTGACCGAAATTTCACAGAAGGTTATTATTGGTAAAAATCTTCTTTCGAACTTACTGGAAAATATAGAGGATATTTGTTGGATTCGGTGGAATATCGATTTCATTTCACGAGTGATCATAGAAAAAAATATTTTCACGAGCGGCGCAGCCTCGAGTGAAAATATATGTTTTCTATGATCACTCGTGAATTAAAATCGGCATTCCACCGAATACAACACATTTTCTTTTTATTTCATGTTTTTTTTTCACCGTTTATTTACATTGTTGAACTGGAGAATTTCGCTGGAATAATGACGTCGTTTCGTCAAAAAAATGACTACATTTCACAGTAATAGCAGTGAATTAAAACTGATATTTCACTGTTTGAAACAGTGAAATATCAGTTTTAATTCACTGATATTTGTCTATAAAATTTCTCTATCAACCACCGGAAAGCATAAAATAAATATTGTTATCTTTTGTGGTGTTGTATACATAAAATATGAATATGTGTAAATGTTTTACGAGTCTGGTGACGTTAAGTTATTTGCAGCAAAAATACAAGGCAGAGGCGATGGCAAATAAAAAGGCGGAAACATAAAGTCACGTAGCGCGCGTAACGGGCCATACCGGAAACCGGCAGCTTCATCTAACATCGCAACACAAGGAGCTGAAACTCAATTACCATTGAGACGCACAGGACTATGCTTCGCATGTGGCGAACCTGGTCAAAGTTCTAAAAGTCGAACTTCATCAAAAAGATCCTAGTATAGTTCGCCGGTAAGTTGACGGAAGGCCCACGCGGTCAAGTAGCAGGAGGCTACTGATAGTTAGTACATTTTCGATGTAGTTAACTGCGGTTATAAGTTAACTTTTTCCGTCGGAAAACGGTAACGTACAGAAAGATCTGTAAGTCGCAATGTATCAAAAGGACCTTAGTATAAAACTGGATCAAAAGGATCATAGTATAGAAATTGATACCGGAAGTTTATTATAATTATATTAGGCATAAACACTTCCCAATTGCCTTACGGGTGATATTCATACATAAGACGCAATCTAGATATAATCAAAGTCACGTTATGTAGAAAATTGCAATCGCAGTTTATTTCATCAGTTAAATTTCAAAATTTAGTTAAATTTCAACTATAATTTCTAATCTTGTTTTTTCTTTTATACCTAATGATAAAATATGACATTTCTGCAGTGAAAATACAGCAGTTGAAAGAACAAAATTGTTCTTTTCACCGGTGAAAAGAACACATTTTCGGAATTGCTTTTTTCTATTTTAGATTATCATATCAAGATGTACTTCCCTTGTTTATATCCTTGTTTATATTTTTTTCTATGATAACGAGTGAAATAAAATCGATATTCCACCGAATCCAACAAATTTTCTTTTAATTTTATGCTTTTTTTTACCGTTTATTTACATTGAAAAAGAGTTTAACTGAAGAATTTCCCTGGAATAATGACGTCATTTCGTCAACAAAATGACGTCATTTCGTCAACAAAATGACGCCATTTCAATGTATTGAGGCACGCCACGGGAGAGAGGGTCACTTTTCAGCGAAAGGGAAATTATTATTTATTATTTTGTTGAAAAAGGGGCAAACAAGAAACAGAACATTAGTTCATGTCAGTGTCAGATCGTTTGTTACTTTACTCGTGATCATTGAAAAAAAAAAGAAAAAAAAAATTCACTCGTTGCTGCGACACTCGTGAAAATATATTTTCTATGATCACTTGTGAAATAACACACGAACACTGACATGAACAAATATCCTCTATATCATGAGAATATTTTTAGGAGTGGCAAAATTCTATATTTTTTTGAACTTTTAAAAATCTCAAATGTAAAACTAAGAATTGACTAAGAATTTATTAAAACAATCGATTTCTTTATATTGTTTCATGTAATGCATTTTATTGGTAGTGTAGTAAATATAGTAAATTATTGTACTAAAGCGTACAAACTATATTTTAATTGGTTTTGACACAAGTAGAAATTAAGCAGTTTTAATGCAAAAGAGCATGTTGCATAATTTCCTATAAAATAAAAACAAGGCCTGTGAACCTATGTTTTTATTTCATTTTTCACATAATATTTGTATTATTTATCTTTGGACAAATTATTAAAAATATATATCATTGAACAAAAAAATCACCAAAACTGCTGCAACACCTCTTAACTAAATGGAGCTTTGGCATAAATGCTAATTAAAAAATATAATATTCTTCAAATAAATCATTAAGATGATAATTTAACATGTATAACACTTGTTGCGAATCGTTGCTACCTATTCATGGAGACATGGTATGAGATACCGTGCGACTACTTACCGGAAGGGGCCCCCTTGCCATGACGTCCACGCTTCTTTTGCCGCCCGGCGGACAGTTGCGTATAAAGCAGGCCCCGCAGAGCGCGAATGTCGCCAACATCACTACCACGGTGGTCGTCATTGTACAAGATGAGTATCCCATTACGCTGTAGTCAGTAACGTTCAACGAAGTTTCTATTCAATGTCCTTTGGTTTTGTTCAAAAATATATATATTTTTACAGTTTGTGTGTGAAGATGTTAGCGTCCTTTACAACTTCCAAAACACAAAACGCTCCACCTATATATAATATCTAAATATACAATTATAAGTTTTTTTTTTAATCACAGCAATTTTCAAAACATCAGTGCGACCTCAGTCTTCACAACTTCGGCAATTCTAAACTTTTTGTCGTGCCCACAATTATATCATTCCGTATTTCAAAATCTCAATGTTCGATAGCAATGTGATGAGTGCGTGCTGTATGAGCAGCTACCACGTGATCAAAGATCTATACTCACAATCTCTAGACTAGCGGTCCCTCAACAAGGTGCGACGGTATTCTCGCAATGATTATTTCACACAATTCTTCCTAGTTGTCACTCATCCCTGCCTTCCCACGAGAGTGTTTTACTGGTCCATAGCAGATTCCTGCGTCGTCAAACGAGGAGAATTCTATGGTGGCAGTGTTGCGTGGCGAGGCTGAGGGATTGTCCCTGTCGTCTCGTTACAAACCCGTGGCCAAGACAAGCAATACCAGGCGACAATTTAATCGGAAAGCCACTCAAACGAAAACTCTTTAAATAGGTTAAAAATATTAATGCAGCCCATGAATAACAGAATTTGTATTTATTATGGAGACGAAACATCATTATTTTATGCGTAAGAAAACAACATATTACACACATGTTGGTGTTGGATCTTTTATTTATTTATTTTCTAATGACAATTTCAATTGCGTATATGCTCGAGCATTTCAATGTTTGTTGAATGTGATTCTATATGAATAGTTAAAGGAAAACTTAGAGGTTTTCAAGATATCATCACGCTGTCTTCCTTAATACCAAAATAGTATATACTGCATCTAATGTGCGCATGGTGTCGACCGACACAGGACGGACGACTGCAATCACACTCACAATGAGCTTAACAACATGCGCACATTAGGTGCAGTTTAAACTACACCTATAACACAAAATACTAAAAATCACAAAATCACTGTATGTCTGTTAAATTCCATCACTGTGTAATTAAAAAATATAGAAGCTAAAGCGAGACAAAGGGTATAAATTAAATGTCTTTTAAAAGTGAAAATAATCAGTGGAACACACTATCGGGTGATTGAAATTACACATAATTAATGTTCAAGTTAATAGGCAACAAATACAAATAAACTTTGTTATGTATAAAACAAATTAAAATTGTCAATTTAATTAAAAAAATTGTATTCGATGCCAAAATAATGATACTGAAAACAAAATGTTAAATGCTAGTAAATGTTGAAAAGTATACTCCATATTTAACTTTACGTTTAAGGCCATTTTTATCTTCACATCTCTATTGGCAAAAGTTTAATTTTCGCGAATTTCTATTTGTATTGAGTCATTTTTGGGACTCGATTACCACTCAATCATGTTCTTAATAAAAAAGCAACAAAAAAAAAAGTAAAAAAATATTTGTACAATTTATAGTATATTTTATTACAATCCAAATTTGAGTTTTTTGTAAGTCATTTACCTGCGGTTTATCTTTAAGTTTTTACAAACAATATAACATTCTTAGAATAGTCACACATCAAAGTATATCTTTATCATTAATTATCTTTATCATATATTGTGAAGTGCCACACAAATTCTCTTGACTTTAATATATTGATTGTCGTATACTGATATGCATTTCTGTGTAAAATTATCTCGCATAATAATATTTTGATGGCAAATCACGGTGATTTTATTGAAATTCACGACCAAGTGTAACCAACGTTACTTTTTGGTTTATGTAGACATCATTTAGATATTTATGTTTTTTTTTTTTTTTTTTTTTTTTTTTTTTTNTTTTTTTTTTTTATAGATTTGAGTATTACATGTAAGCATCATGGCATAGTTACATTATATTGTTATGATAAGTGTACACTTTTGGGACATAATACAAGTACGTTTTTGACAAATCTCCTCTCGATATCTAAACAGTGATAACCTTTTCTCAACATATTTGAAGTTAGTGTTTTTACTTAACAGATAAGACACATGAAGATAAATCTAATTAAAACTGTGCAGCTAGGAAGTAACGTGATACTTATGCAGATGATCAGGTCAGTGAAATACTTTATAGGGAAACATGTTTTCTTGTGGATTTTCAGCATTTACAAATTGTGTTATGTTTGAAAATCATAAGCTTTTTTTATCATTTAAATCCTCCTCCTCATATTCTCATCATCATCTCATCCTTATCGTCGTCTTCGTCGTTATAAAGTTTGAGGTGGTTTCCTTCCTCCGCGACAATGTGCTCGCTCAGACAAAACAGGCCTTAATGCATGTGCGTAGAGTGTCATCCCAGGCTAATCAGGGACAACACTTTCGGCGTTTATGGTATTTTTCGTTAAAATGTTGTCTCTTCTAAGAGAAAATCCAGTTTAAGCAGTAACTATCGTCCCTGATTAGCATATGCGGACTGCACGGGCTAATCTGGGACAACACTTTACGCACATGCATTAAGCCCCGTTTTCCCAGAGCGGTCGCTCAGAACGGCTGGTTGAGGCGCGGGATCGGATGCTGGAGTGGAGTGCTGCGCGTGTGTGTACAGTCATCCATTACGGGAGAGATACCTCCAATATCCGCCCGCGTCGAATGAGTCGATTGTTTGGCAAATACAATATTACTAAGTTAATTACATTCAATGGAAATTCGATAAATCCAACCATGTTGTACTCGTGTTTAATATTGACCATGTCGGAATAATCGCATTAAGTAATGAAATTGACAATTTGCGGTAAACAATTTGTTTCTAGGAATATTTGTTTCGGATTTTGTTGGCAAAATAAATGAGACACAGACCTCGCCCCTTGGCTACGAAAACGATTTGACGAGACTCAATTGCCATTAATTCTAGACTCATCCGCAAAGGACCTTAGTTTCGCTTTGGGGTACTCATAAACATATTTCAAGCGGCAAGTAATTATCTTTTCATGTTTGAAGATGCCCGAGTAGATTTAATAGCTTCTGTTTTAGTAGCATGCCATCAACTCATGGAAATGTCATGAAGCACAAAATACCTTCACACATTTGATTTCAGCGATAAATGCCCTTCCCTTGGATTTAAGCGACATTAACATCGATGCAGCTACAATCATGCTATACCATAGATCTCAGCTACATATCAGACTGCAGCTACAAACATGCTTTACCATAGATCTCAGCTACATATCAGACACAAACATGCTATACCATAGATCTCAGCTACATATCAGACACAAACATGCTATACCATAGATCTCAGCTACATATCAGACACAAACATGCTATACCATAGATCTCAGCTTTATCAGACTCGTTCTGGGAAAAGTGAGCTCAATGCATGTGCGTAAAGTGTCGTCCCAAATAAGCCTGTGCAATCACCAAAGCCTAATCTGGGATGACACTTTACCGCTTAAACTAGATTTCCTCTAAGAATAGACTTCATTTTTAAAAACGAAAAATACCATAACAGCGGAAAGTGTCGTCCCTGATTAGCATGTGCAGACTGCACAAGCTTATCTGCGACGACAGTTTACGCACATGCATTAAGAACAGTTTTCACAAAATGAGGCTCATATATGAACACATCGAATTATTTAACAACGATATTGTTAGAGCTCGTTAAACAACGTGCATTGTGCAGAACACATTCCCGGAATCTATCTGAACTATTCAAACATTAGGCGTCACACATAGTTATTGCAGACTAACACACACTTGATTTCATGCTTTGTCTATTCAACCTTACTTAAATAAATATATTGAAAATAATGATTATATATAATAGTTTATGATAAACATGTCGTTAACATAAAAATTGGCACAGTTATTTATTTTAACTATATACAATTACCATCCCACTAGTAATGGTTGTGAACTATTTAAAAAGCAACATTACTATAAAACACTAGTTTGCATTTTGCAATTTTCAACATAATTGATACTGATTATAACTCAAATTCCGTTTCTAATAAAAAGTCCCTATTCCAGTTTAATGACTTCGAACAAAACTGAAAACAACACTATTCCACTGTCAAACGTTACCACATATTATTGAACATTCTGTACTTTGCGTAATTAACGTCGTATACCGCTTTATTTATCGAGCTTTCTAATAATATAAACATTTTCTCTGGCATTTACCAGTTTGAATGTCAATGCCCTTGGGCGCGGCCATATTATAATTTGTACAAAATATCCCTCAATGTACCAGAGATTGATTTATGCAATTAATCGTCTGCTGATCAGACAGACCTTTTCCGCGAGATCGGCCATTTTAATTTATGTCGTATGTAGTTTCCTTTGTTATCGTTAGGGAAAACATCGAGAACTACTCTTTCGTATTCGTGCATCACTGCAGGCGACATAAGAGATCTGTGCAGCATAATTCCCACGTGTTTTGGTAATTCTGAAAGAAACAGTATTTTGTCGTAATTTTCACTGATGTCTGGGGAAACACTCTGCTTTTTCCGCGAAGCATATAAATGCATTTGTCTTCATTAAGGTCACAATATTAGTATTCAAATCCTTATATAATTTAATGTAAAACCTTCAAAAAACCTTAACATTTAGTATAAAAAGTCAATATATTGCGTTTAGAGACACACATAACCATACATCTTCTAAAGAGCATTCTTATTTAAATGCATTCAAGGAATAAAAAGGTATGTCATGCCTTATGTGATAGAGAACTTAACACGAATCAAAGTTTTACTGGGGGNGGGGGGGGGGGGGGTCAACGTTGTTTTCGGCTTCTTTTTAGATGATTGTAACCCTACCTACGGGCAAGTTTCCCGCTGTAGACTCCAATGTTAAACCATACCATAGTTTTTTTGGTGAACAACTTTGCTTTTCCTGCCCACAGGTCGAGACAAAAATAACAGAACGAGTGTCATTAAATGAAAACATGTCGTCCAGTTTCAAGATGATTTTCTAGATAGTATAGCATGTTGTGACGTCTGTGTTGAATTGTAAGGGACAGAGACAACGACATCATAAAACAAACTTGCCATCCCGCTCGGGAACTAAATAATTGAGATTTGAAAATGAAAATGTTTATATTATTAGAAAGCACGATACATAAAGCGGTATGCGACGATAATTACGCAAAGGAGAGAACGTTAACTAATATGTGGTAACGTTTGACAGTGGAATAGTGTTGTTTTCAGTTTTGTTCGAAGTCATTGAACTGGAATATGGAATTGTTGGTGGAAACGGAATTTGAAAATATTGAAAATTTCATCATCATTAAAAAAATACTAGTATAATAATACCGGCGGTGATGAAGGAATGCAATTATGTTTTTGAGAATTTACGTCATCAAAAATCATCGTCGAAAGAGAAGATATTAAATATTTCGAAGACAATGAAAACAAAACCGGTAATACGGGAACAATACGGGAATACGACTGTTAATTTTCAAAATAAGAAAAACGAAAGGCAATTCAATAAGAAGGGACTCATAAATTCCATCCAGTTCATAATATTATTCACTGATATTTAAAAGTGGGAAAGGGTGTTTTGTATACACAACTGGAAATTTTATGCAACTATACACTAGAAAAACAGGTCTTTCCAAAGTCAATTTCAAAGGGGTTGAATATACTTATTTATAAAGAAGGTAACGGATTCAATCCCAAATAGTATTGAGAAATAAGTTCAGTGAGCAGTTTCTCATTAGTTATTAACCGTTGTTCTAAATAAAGGCTTTTAACAGGGCTATTGAGAACGATACGCTTTCAGTCGCTCAGATCGGCTTTAATACTAATTATAGCTCTGTCGATGCAATGTTTCTACTAAAAGTATCGAAATATATATATATTTTTTTTAGAAAATGTCGATTCATTGGAAATTATGTTGAACCTGTTGGATTCATATGTTGCTTCT
This sequence comes from Dreissena rostriformis, assembly GCA_007657795.1. Classification (NCBI taxonomy): domain Eukaryota; kingdom Metazoa; phylum Mollusca; class Bivalvia; order Myida; family Dreissenidae; genus Dreissena; species Dreissena rostriformis. The sequence continues at coordinate 75,198 of VMBQ01005132.1, read as the reverse complement.
GTACTTTGTTATTCTGATGAGTTTTTTTTTCGAACGCGGAGGACATTGCAAGAGTACATAGACGATTTTTGAAAAATATATATAATTGTGTTATTATGAGTACGCTTCCATAGGACTGCGTTGCGCTCTCTTACTAATCTGTATAATCTGTATAATCCTGTTTAGGAAGAGATAGTTTTAATATCGAAAGTGTTGATTGAACATTGTATTAGACATTCGTGATTGTTGTTTATTTAATTTGCAGCTTCTAATAAATTGGATAAATCATATTAAACGAAATCAGATTAAGCGATATCACTCTTATCGACCGAATTCATATTTGACATGTTTTTCTTTATATCTAATACAAATCATCCCTGATCGAATAGCAACACATTTAGTCACATCAAAGTGTTATAATTCTTGATTTCAAATTTTAATCATTTTGTAAAAATCAGTTTATAGTTATTGTATATTAGGTACTTATCCTTGCGAATATGTAATGGCTTTAAGCTTTTGCAATCGATATATACAGCTTCATTTAACAGAAAGCAAGACACGAGGAACTTGAAGAGTAGCGAAACGAAAACGACTGCATATGAACAGTTCTTACAGCATAGAGCTGACATATCGAGAGAAGGGATACGTATCAACATGCATATTATTCAAATTAACGTATGAGTGATACAAGTAATTAAAATATATATCTCCGACATGTTCCAAATAATGGTACATTATCTACTTAATACAAACTATATTATATACAGTTGTTGATAACAGCTCGTGTTTATGTTTATATTAGTACATGTGTGCTTGATTAAAGTTTCCTCCGCGACCTCGATGTGTAATTAATGTCTACATTGGAATGTGTCCTACTAATTAGGATTCCGTACTTATATGTTTCATAAACGTGGTGTGACTTTGACTAATGAACTGGCTGACATGCTAATCAGATATATAGGAAATATGATACCGTCTCTTGAAATCATAAGTGAAGTTTTGTTTTGTATACAACGTTTAGGTTCGTTGCTTCCTATCAGGACAAATAAGCTACATGCTTTTGCCGCGTAAGTTAAGTACAGCCCTCAACAAAACAAAGTACCAAACTCACCGAAAAATAAATTAGCGTTTCCATCAAATTAAATATAATGTACGCAAGTTTGCACTTACCTGTTACACACACTCATCCAATGTAGCACTCACAACTCCAGTGAGTTCATACACTAACCTGTTACACACACTCATCCCATGTAGCACTCACAACTCCAGTGAGTTCATACACTTACCTGTTACACACACTCATCACTCACAACTCCAGTGAGTTCATACACTTACCTGTTACACACACTCATCCCATGTAGCACTCACAACTTCAGTGAGTTCATACCTGTTACACACACTCATCCCATGTAGCACTCACAACTTCAGTGAGTTCACTTACCTGTTACACACACTCATCCCATGTAGCACTCACAACTCCAGTGAGTTCATATGTGATGCGTCTTAAGGGTGGCGCATCGTAGGAAACTCAATTACTAGTAAACTGTACCTTTACAGGCGTTTAAGCCGCGTTCTGGGAAAACTGGGCTTAATGCATGTGCGAAAAGTGTCTTACCAGATTAGCCTGTGCAGTCAGCAAAGGCAAATATATTACGACACTACCCGCTTTTATGGAATGTTTCGTTTATAGGAAGTCTCTTCTAAACGAAAATCCGGTTAAGGCGGAAAAATGTCATCCATGATTTTACGTTATTTTGATTGAAGTCCTTCAAATTGACAGGTTACGTTTTGCATTACTTACATGGAAAATGTTTTTTTTTAAATGAGAAATTGGCAAGTGCACAAAAATGCTCAAATTAGATGCTACTAATTCATGAAATAATGAGAGACCTATGCCCCGTATTAAAACAGCCCACAATAGGGTACCCGAAAAAAAATGTGATGGATGCGGTGTTGCAGTGTTGCATTATTTATTGTCAGAATCGCTTGACACGTACGTATTATATAATTTATTTCCATCATTTATATTACTCATAATATAGAAAGTTTATTTGGTGCTAGATATGCACTTTTGCTTGTATTTTTATGCACCCCGAATGAGTGGGGTGGGGTAAATATTGCGACTTAATCTTTCAGTCCAAATTTTATTTTGATGCAATCGTTCTTGTCAGTTGTGAAATAAATTGCCACGTAATTGTATCAATAATCATACTGGATGTCCATTTTTAACAAATAGGACATTTTTATTGCCGTGCATATACCAGACATCAATATTCCGAATTTAATAATACTTTATATGCAGTATCTTTAAAGGCTGGACATGGTACATGTTATCATGTCGTTCCTGACCGTTGATCATTCGTGGAGTTATAGCCCTTTGATTATTGATGCGCACAAGGTATTGGCCATTGGTGAAAGGATACTGCTATCATTTAATACAAATGAGCCTCGCTCTGAGAAAACGGAGTCCGCACAGGCTTATCAGGGACGACACTTAACGCTTAAACTGGATTTTCGCTAAGAAGAAACTTCCTTTAAACGAAAAATAGCATGAAACGGAAAGTGTCATTCCTGATGTTATGGCATTTTTGTTTGTAAGCAGTCTCTTCTTAGCGAAATTCCAGTTTAGTCTGGGACGACACTTTACGTCAGGGGCTCATTTTTTACCATGATACAATATTCTTATTGGTTTATAAACTGCACCAAATATACCACGCTTGCCCGTCTACCCGACCTAAATAACACACGGACTCCGGGATGCCGTTACTTTCCATTCTTCAACAGCCAATCATTTTCTGAAAATTCGCGGACAATCAATACTGTCTAATGTTCCATTGTCTTAAGGCGTTATTGTTATTCTTACCGTTTTCGGTTTCATTTAAAATACCGATTGTTATCAACAAAATATTTAAAATAGTATTCCCACACATAATCGCACTTAGTATACTGTACACACTGCGTTGGAGTTCTTCTGTCTTGAAGAATTCCAAAGTAATAGAAATTGAAAGCGGACGTGAAAATGTGAGTAAAATATAGATAAACGATTAAAATGGATTTGAATTTCCCAAAATGTATGTATAAAATAAAGAAATAGTATGGTTAAATCATACTAATATTTTGAATAATTAATGTGTTAAAATGCTATTGCGTTTGTTGTTTACGCTGCTGTTGGTAATGGATTCTGGTAGGTTCCGTCACCTGTATTTTAACAACATTTCATGTGTTGACAACACATTGATTCGGGACCTCATATACTTTCTAACGTTCTACATCCTGCTAGCTGCAAGCACATCTTAAATAATTCGAACAATAACCGAGTTAAAAGAGGCACTGTCTGATTGTAATACGAAAAGTGTAATGTAAAAATTTCGATTGATTCTTATAGAGTTTGTTCTGAAATTACATCATACTTAACTTTGAGAATACCTTTTGTTCACGAATGCGTATTACGTCAGAACTTTAAAACTAATTGAAAACCGCGCTGCGCAGCGGTCCTTTAGATAGATGTGTTTACAGAACATTTACATTTCTCATTGCGGCCAATGTTCGTTCTACTTCAGAGTGCTCTGCGCTCTCCCCACGACGCTACAAGAGGGGCTTGCATAGCACCAGTCGTACCGGTCAGTTTAGTCGAACCGGTCAGTTGTTACCACCGCAATTCGATGTTATTTGTGACAAACCTAACGATGCACCGATCGGCCATAATGAGAGGACCATAAACTACACATACATACTGAAGAGCATCCTTGAGAGGACCATAGAATACACATACATACTGAAGACAGCAATCGAGCAGTTTGTAAGTGTTCATACTTTTATAATTTAACTTACAATTCCTGTGTAGCTTGCAGTTTACAACTTTGGTAAAATATGGATTTTGTTAGTAGTCGCCGCAAAAAAAACGTCAATGCACAAGCGATTATGCGGTGATTTTGAGAGTATTCAAAAGACGATTGTTATTGTGCTGCCCAATAAAGAGGCGTATTGAACGATCATTGAGTTTTATAGTTGGATAATACAGTCTGTTTTACGCATGCCATCACTTATTGCTTTAATCAAAACGTGTCATGGTCCGGATGGGTGTTTAATCTGTATACAATACGCTGAGCAAAAACTAACTCTATTGTACCTTTAAACTGAAACAATACATAACTGATTTAAATAAAAAATGTTTGTAATTCGAAATGACTGACAGGCGATTCGGGATATGTTTTCTCTTTCCACCTTAACTTTTAAAAGTGAAACAGTCGCCGTGGCGTAGTGGATATGGTGTCCGCCTAGCGATCGGGAGGTCACGGGTTCGAACCCCACTGGGAGCGTTCCTTCGATCTCCCCCAAAGACACCAAGTTCTGGTTCTAGTCCCAGGAAACGGACTCGAGAGCGTTCCTATAAGCCTAAGGCTTTCGATGCAATCGAGCTAAAATAAAAATAAATAGGTTTAAACTAAAAGTGAACGATAATTTAATAATAGGATAACTCCCGGCAACGTAGTGTTAGGGTGTTATGTAACTAAAGTTGCTTGTTTTACAGGATGAACGCGTTCACGTGTAAGCGCTTTGCGCCGACGTACATATACTGTCAAACTGTAATATGTTAGTTTATCTTATGTACTTGTACGAATGCAATGTACTTACAACGCAATTTAAATGAGTTAGTTTAAGTATTAAGCATTAAGTATGTCATCATTCATGTACATTAAAAACAGTTGAACAGTGGACTTAATAAATGTGTGTATAGTGTCGTACCAGATTAGCATGTGCAGCATGTGCAGTCCGCTCTGGCTTATCATGGACGACACTTTCAGCTTGTATGATATTTTTGTTTTTAAGGAACTCTCTTCTTTGCGAAAATCCACTTGAGGCGGAAAGTGTCGTTCCAGATAAACCTGTGTGGAATGCACAGGCTAATCCGAGACGACACTTTACGTGAATGCATTAAGCCCAGTTTTCCCAGAACGAGGCTCATTTAAATGACAAGGAGTCCATTTTTTCCCCAGGAGCTCTCCCACATAACGTGTCCGGCAACCCAACAGTTCCTTCGCAACGTCTCGTTTCACGATGTGATTACAGGCCCGTCTGCGGACTGCAGCTTTCCAGAGGTAAAACCAGGAACGCAATAAGTGCTAGTATTCGTGCTGCTTTGTTCGGCTTTTATGTGCGATACTCGTCCTAAGTAAAATAATCAATAAGAAGCTAGAACACTGCGACCATTCTTTTTTATTGCCTTCATAACACCTCTTATAGTAGTCGCCAAAGTTGATTGGCTTAACTGATTTTTTTTTAAACGCACTTGTACGCTCGTATAATAATAAACGTCTCTCGGTGCAAAGAAATGCAAGAACTAATTACATTTTATTGCAGCTTTCACTAGTTTGTTTTTCCTTTGTTTCGAATCTGGATTTTTATTTGCAAATTAATATTTTACATTTAATACGTTTCTTTTTAAACCTTAAAAAGAACCCCGTTGCACTTGATATATAATTACTACGCACACTTCTATATGGTGTCACAGATGTGCACTGTGAATGTTTATATTTATGTCGTTCATATCGAATCATATCGAATTCTTTATATCCAAAATAAGACCCGATTTCTTAATATCGAGAAAATGAAATGTGTTTTTTCGGTCTAAATATATATCGCACAAAAATAGCAATCTTTTTCTCCTGTTTGCAAACTTTGCAAGTTGACAATAGACGGATTTTACACATTAAACACAATTCAACAGGCATTTGTCTAGAAAACACGTCGCTTTTATCATGAATATCAGTTCAAAACTTCGCATGGGATATATTTATAATGAAGAGTTTGCCTCTTTTGTTGACGTAACCTGTATACGTCTGTGTTTTGAGAAGCTTATTGTTTAAAAAAAAACATGATTTTTTTAAGGTTAATTTTGAGCCTCTAATTTCGAATCAATTCCATATATCCTTATACCTTTAAACAATAATTTTGAAACTTGGACGGTATGTTCATGTCAATGAAACAATGTGCAGAATACATGGGTAAGGCATACTGTATAAAGGTCAATGTGAACAGTTTTAGCCTTCATGTTTATGTTCTCCTATGCCCTTAAAATGCGTTCATAAAGCTAATATAAAATGTTCAGGTAATTAAGAACACGTGCTAAAGACATGAGTCAGTCACGCAGGTTCAATGTCAATATCACAATGAAAGGCAAAACGTTTGAGCCTGTATTATTGTGGCCGCTCCATATCTCCTATACACTTTGAATGATTTCCATTAACCCATTTATGCCTAGTGGGCTCTCCCATCCTTCTAAATTGGATCAATTTATTTCCAAAATTAGGGATGTCTAGTTTATTTATTTCTATATTAAGAATATTTTTACAGAAATTCCTTTAAGCAAACAGCGCAGACCCTGATGAGACGTCTCATCTGGGTCTACGCTGTTTGCCAAGGCCTTTTTTCTAGACGCAAGGCATAAATGGGTTAAACTTGGATAAAATGTTAAAGTCCTTAAGACAATGTACGGAAGACATGAGTCAGTCACGTGCGCTCGATGTCAATGTCATAATTGGGGGTCAAACGTTCGAGCCTTCATTTGTTGAGTCCGCTTCACATCTTCTATACCCTTTATACGATATTCTTGACGATTAAATAATATATTCATGCCATTGGTACGTTTTGATGAAGACATGAGTCGGTTACGCCGTCTCAACCTTCAATGTCACAAGTCCATTGTTTCCGTGTCCGCTTTATATCTGTTCTACCATTTGAAGGATTTTAATGAAAAGTAAAAGTCCTACTTGAGGTATGCATTAGCAAGTATGTTCTCATGACATGTGGTTTTACGATGTCAAATTTAACTTTAAGTTAGCGAGTTACTACGTTAACAGTCAAGTTAAATGGTAGAAGACATTGATGACAGCATGATCATAGTTGTCACAGACGTACTGGCCCTAATCACGTGACCTTAGGCCAGAAAGAAAATGTCATTTTGTCCACTAACATCGCAAACAAATAAGGGTTGATTTCCCCCACTTTAATATTAATATGCAATGGCATGCAGAAATCTCTATTAAACATTTTTTTTATAGGTATTTCTTGTAAATTTAAAGTTAAGCGATTTTCTCGAATATGATCAAATGTAGCACAATTTATATGTAGCAAACGTATTACTTAATATTTTTTGTTATCCAAGTTATCGAAATGATCGAAAACTCAAGTCGGAATTGCGAGACTTACTATTATAACAAATAATTCAGCAACTTTACTATTATAACAAATAATTCAGCAACTTTACTATTATAACAAATAATTCAGCAACTTTGATTTTTTTAACATTATACTATTTAAAGAAACACTTTCTTCGTATTTCATATGGACCGAATTACAGAATGTAATGCTGATGGAATATTACCGGTTCACGAAGCTGATGTACATCTCGAGCGTACTGAAATCTCATCAAGCGGAAGTCTGCTGCATATCCCAACCGCGTGAATATCTCCTACCCATGACAAGACTGTATGAAAAGTGGCTACAGCTTTACAAATATGACGACCAAGTGCCCCGGCTGCCCGCACCTTGTTGTCTGCTACGGGCGGAAGTGCTGCCGTATGAAGGCTTGGACCACTGCGGTTTTCAGCGGAACGTCATCTATATAACGTTACTTCATATGCTTGATGAGATGAAAGCGAGCACAGCAACTCTTACAAATATGACTCTTTAGCGACACCAGCGTTTGAATTCATGGACACATTACTGGATATGGACAGTAGCAGTGTAATTGTTGAAAATATTGATCTAACGCGATACCAGCACTAAAAGTTTGGACTATCGTTTGCTATAGACAAAGAAGGAGATCAAGTAAAGTTTATAGTGCATTATTATGCGATAATTATTGGCTGAGCCTCACGTTTTGAAAATAATTCTGCTGAATTCCGGGAAATTGAACGCGTCTGACAAAATCGTAACAAACAAAACTACCGTTCTTGTGCAAAGAATTGAGATGAAACACATCTTTTATGATACAAGTTTTAATTACATTAACACAAAAGGTAAACTTTATCGACCTTTTTATTTACAAAGCTGTATTTGTTATCATGTTGCATTAACTACCATTGTTGCATCGATTAAAATAACAATATATTTGAGCTTTCATTTGTATAATTTGTAACCCATCATTTTTAACGAGTGAAATCGAAGCCATATTGTTTTGTTATTATTTTTAGACGTCATTGATTATCGCGGGTGAGTGTACGTTGTGAACAGATGGGTGGGTGGAAATAATATACTTACATTATTTTCTATCATAATTTGTGGTAGAATAACCCACGGACAGGATTATATGCTTCGATCTTGTGATTGAAATCGTACGCATTTCTACTCTTTTATGTGTTTTTTTTGACAACAAACTTGATATAAAAAAAATAAGAGTTTAAACACTAAATATACGGTCGGGTATAGTACTTGAAAATGAGTTCCTAGGATAACGCACTCAAGTGTTCAACACCGATGAGTAAAGCACTTAGGTATTGAGCAACAAAACTGGGTTGACACAAAGTCAACCCAAAATGCAGCATACCTGTAGCTCACGATAAATTGATCATTATAAAACATGCTTCTAAAATTCATGTAATACTTGTCAGCAATTTTCAGGTCGCATAAAGATATTCGTGTTTGTGTTATACTTCTATAACAGAGAGGAGACAAATAGTATAGTATTGAAGTAACAGAGAGGCTATCTTTATCGATGTAATTTTCAATTAAGACAGTTTTTACAAATTACGACATTGACGACATTGATGGCTTAGAGAGGATCAATCAGACAATGCACTGAGCAGACATTTACAGAGACTAAATAGTTGGCCGCACATTAACATTACGTAAACATGAGCGGTCAAATACTGTCTGAAATTGTTTTGTTTCATTTGCGGTCCTTATTGCTTTTGTGCACAAAACAACCGCTTTAACACCGTTACAATTCTCCAACAGAGATGTGTTTGGAGCTTGAACCTTAAATGACAGTCGCCGAATTTTCAAATTTCATGGCTACACTTATCAAAGAACAAATATCTCCAGCATTGAGGCGTTCAGAGCCTATAATGTGCCATACATTTACCCAAAAGGCCCATGAAGTTGGCTTGGTAATTTGTATTGGGTATTGGGAATTCAATAACTAGTCAGAGTCGAATACCAAGCTGGGTATTGGTTCGAATTTAAGCGAATATCGAGTCAGGGTAGTATATCTGGTGAATTGGTTCTCATCTTAAACAAACATCGAGACAGGGTCGACTGTCCAGCTGCATATTGGGTATTCGAACTTTAGCGAATATCGAGCCAGTGTCAAATAAACAGCTTGGTATTTGATATTCAATCATTTGCGAATATCCAGCGAAGGTGGCATACCCAGCTGGGTTTTGAATATTCGAACTTTAGCGAATATCGAGCCGGGGTCGAATACCCTGCTGGTTAAAATGAGATCTTTGCGAATATCGAGCTAGGGTAGAATACCCAGCTGGGTATTTAATATTATATATTAAGTGAATATCGAACCAGGGTCGAATACCGAGCTGGGTTTTGGGTATTCGATTTTCTTTTCGAATATCGAGCCAGGGTCGAATAACCAGCTGGGTATTGGGTATCCGATCTATAGCGAATATCGAGCCAGGGTCAAATACCCAGCTGGGGTTTGGGCATTTGATCTTTAGACGAATTTACTCGATGTTCGTTCGTCCTTCTGCCATTCTCATACTTCGTTTCCGCGCGAGATCTCTACCTAACAGAAATTCAAGACATTACCATTGTTTTCTGTGTTTTGACTACAATATATTTTTTTGTGACGCCGTAAATGTTAATCTCCGTATAAATGTGATCGGTTTCGTTTATGGGGTGATTGTGAACGCATAGCCAGGGTGTTTTCATCTCTGTGGTGAGAAAGAACGCATAGACAGGGCTGTTTGCTCTAGGTGGTTAGTTAGAACGCATAGACAGGGCTGTTTCGTCTATGTGGTGATTGTGAACGTATAGACGGGGCTGTTTGCTCTAGGTGGTGAGTTAGGTGGTGAGTTAGAACGCATAGACAGGGCTGTATCGTCTATGTGGTGATTGTGAACGTATAGACAGGGCTGTTTCGTCAATGTGGTGATTGTGAACGCATATACAGGCCTGTTTCGTGTATGTGGTGATTGTGAACGCATAGACATGGCTGTTTCGTCAATGTGGTGATTGTGAACGCATAGCTAGGGCGGTTTCGTCTAGGTGGTGAGTAAGAACGTATAGACAGGGCAGTTTGCTCTAGGTGGTGAGTTAGAACGCATAGACAGGGCTGTTTGCTCTAGGTGGTGAGTTAGAACGCATAGACAGGGCTGTATCGTCAATGTAGTGATTTAGATCGCCGTTGCGTAGTGGATATGGTGTCCGCCTAGCGTTCGGGAAATCATGGGTTCGAACCCCACTTGGAGCGTTCCTTTCATCTCCCCCAAAGACACCAAGTACTGGTTCTAGTCCCAGGAAACGGACTCGAGAGCGTTTATATAAGCCTACGGCTTCGATGCAATCGAGCTAAAATAAATAGGTTTAAACTATGTGGTGATTGTGAACGTATAGACAGGGCTGTTTCGTCAATGTGTTAATTGTGAACGCATAGACAGGGCGGTTTCGTCTATGTGGTGATTGTGAAAGTATAGACAGGGCTGTTTCGTCAATGTGTTGATTGTGAACGCATAGACAGGGCTGTTTCGTCTATGTGTTGATTGTGAACGCATAGCTAGGGCGGTTTCGTCTATGTGGTGATTGTGAACGTATAGACAGGGCGGTTTCGTCTATGTGGTGATTGTGAACGTATAGACAGGGCTGTTTCGTCTATGTGGTGATTGTAAACGTATAGACAGGGCGGTTTCGTCTATGTGGTGATTGTGAACGTATAGACAGGGCTGTTTCGTCTATGCGGTGATTGTGAACGTATAGACAGGGCGGTTTCGTCTATGTGGTGATTGTGAACGTATAGCTAGGGCGGTTTTGTCATATAAAGTGATTGTGAACGCATAGACAGGGCGGTTTCGTCTATGTGGTGATTGTGAACGTATAGACAGGGCGGTTTCGTCTATGTGGTGATTGTGAACGCAGAGCTAGGGCGGTTTCGTCTATGTGGTGATTGTGAACGTATGGACAGGACGATTTCGTGTATGTGGTGATTGTGAACGTTAAGACAGGGGGGTTTCGTGTATGTGGTGATTGTGAACGTATAGACAGGGCTGTTTCGTCTATGTGGTGATTGTGAACGCATAGCTAGAGCGGTTTCGTCATATATGGTGATTGTGAACTCATAGCTAGTGCTATTTCGTCTATGTAGTGATTGTGAACGCATAGACAGGGCGGTTTTGTCTAAGTGGTGATTGTGGAAGCATATCTAGGGCGGTTTCGTCTATGTGGTGATTGTGAACGCATTGACAGAACTTTTTCGTCTATGTGGTGATTGTGGACGCATAGACAGGGCGGTTTCGTCTATGTGGTGATTGTGGACGCATAACCCGGGTGGTTTCGTCTAAATGGTGATTCGGGACGCATAGACAGGGCGGTTTCGTCTGTGTGGTGATTGTGGACGCATAACCAGGGTGGTTTCGTCTAAATGGTGATTCGCGAAGCATATTTAGGGCTGTTTGGTCTATGTGGTGATTATTAACGTATCGACAGGGCTGTTTCGTCTATGTGGTGATTGTGAACGCGTAGACAGGGCGGTTTCGTGTATGTGGTGATTGTGAACGTATAGAAAGGGCGGATTCGTCTATTTGGTGATTGTGAACGCATAGCTAGGGCTGTTTCGTCTATATGGTGATTTTAATCGCACAGCTAGGGCGGTTTCGTCATATATGGTGATTGTGAACGCATAGACCGGGCGGTTTCGTCTTATATGGTGATTGTAAACGCACAGCTAGGGCGGTTTCGTCATATATGGTGATTGTGAACGCACAGCTAGGGCGGTTTCGTCATATATGGTGATTGTGAACGCACAGCTAGGGCGATTTCTTCATATATGGTCAGTGTGAAAGTATAGACAGGACGGTTGTGTGTATGTGGTGATTGTGAACGCATAGCTATGGCGGCTTCGTCTGTGTTGTGATTGTGAACGCATAGGCAGGGCGGTTTTGTCTATGTGGTGATTGTGAACGCACAGCTAGGGCGGTTTCGTCATATATGGTGATTGTGAACGCATAGCTAGGAATGTTTCGTCTATGTGGTGATTGTGAACGCACAGCTAGGACGGTTTCGTCAAAGTGGTGATTGTGGACGCATATTTAGGGCGGTTTCGTCTATGTGGTGATTGTGAACGTATAGACAGGGCCATTTGGTCTATGTGGTTATTGCGGACGCATATCTAAGGCGATTTCGTCTATGTGATGATTGTAAAGGCATATCTAGGGCGGTTTCGTCTATGTGTTGATTGTGAACGCATAGCTATGGCGGCTTCGTCTATGTGGTGATTGGGAACGCATAGCTAGGGCGGTTTCGTCATATATGGTGTTTGTGAACGCATAGCTAGAGCTGTTTCGTCTATGTAGTGATTGTGAACGCATAGACAAGGCGGTTTTGTCTAAGTGGTGATGTGGACGCATATTTAGGGCGGTTTCGTCTATGTAGTGATTGTGAACGTATAGACGAAGCGGTTTCGTTTATGTGGTGATTGTGAACGCATAACCAGGGCGGATTCGTCTAAGTGGTGATTGTGGACGCATATTTAGGGCGGTTTCGTCTATATGGGGATTGTGAACGTATAAAAAGGGCGGTTTCGTCTAAGTGGTGATTGTGGACCCATATTTAGGGCGGTTTCGTCTTTGTGATGATTGTGAACGTATAGACAGGGCGGTTTCGTATATGTGTAGATTGTGAACGAATAGACTGGGTGGTTCCGTCTATGTGGTGATTGTGAACACATAACCAGGGCGGTTTCGTCTATGTGGTAATTGTGAACGCATAGAAAGGGCGGTTTCGTCTATGTAGTGATTGTGATCTTATAGACAGGGGGGTTTCGTCTATGTGGTGATTGTGAATGTATAGACAGGGCGGTTTGGTCTATGTAGTGATTTTGAACGCATAGCAAGAGCAGTTTCGTCTATGTTGTGATTGTGAACGTATTGACAGGGCTGTTTCCTCTATGTGGTGATTGTGAAAGCATAAACAGGCCTGTTTCTTGTATGTGGTGATTGTGAACTCATAGATAGGGCTGTTTCGTCTATGTGGTGAGTTAGAACGTATAGACAGGACTTTTTCGTCTATGTGGTCATTGTGAACGCATAGACAGGGCTGTTTCGTCTATATGGTGATTGTGAACGTATAGACAGGGCGGTTTCGTCTATGTGGTTATTGTGGACGCATAGCTAGGACTGTTTCGTCTATGTGGAGAGTGTGCACGTATAGACAGGGCGGTTTCGTCTATGTTGTTATTGTGGACGCATAGCTAGGGCGGTTTTGTCTATGTGGTGAGTGTGAACTTATAGTCAGGACATTTTTTTTTCTGTTTGGTGATTGTGAAAGTATAGACATTAGGGTTTCGTTTAAGTGGTGATTGTGAACGCAAAGACAGGGTGGTTTCGTCTATGTGGTGATTGTAAGCGTATAGACAGGGTGGTTTCGTATATGTGGTGATTGTGAACGTATAGACATGGCGGTTTCGTCTATGTGGTGATTGTGAATGTATAGACAGGGCGGTTTCGTCTATGTGGTTATTGTTGACGCATAGCTAGGGCTGTTTCGTCTATGTGGTGATTGTGAACGTATAGACAGGGCGGTTTCGTCTATGTGGAGATTGTGAACGCATAAACAGAGCTGTTTCGTCTATGTGGTGATTGTGAACGCATAGCTAGGGCGGTTTCGTCTATGTGGTTATTGTGGACGCATAGACAGTGCGGTTTCGTCTATTTGGAGATTGTGAACGTATAGACAGGGCGGTTTTGTCTATGTAGTTATTGTGGACGCATAGCTAGGGCTGTTTCGTCTATGTGGTGATTGTGAACGAATAGACAGGGCTGTTTCGTCTATGTGGTTATTCTTGACGCATGGACAGGGCGGTTTCGTCTATGTAGTGATTGTGAACGCATATCTAGGGCGGTTTCGTCTATGTGGTGATTGTGAACGCATAGCTAGGGCGGTTTCGTCTATGTGGTGATTGTGGACGAATAGCTAGGGCGGTTTCTTCTATGTGGTGATTGTGAACGCATAGATAAAACGGTTTCGTTTATGTGGTTATTGTGAACGCATAGCTTGGGCTGTTTTGTCTACGTGGTTATTGTGGACGCATCGACAGGGCGGTTTTGTCTAAGTGGTGATTGTTTATTGTTAATGTTTAACGCGGAAAAAAACACGAGGAGTTCAAAGTTTACAAATTTGCAATTTTCAAACTTAATTTTATTAGGATGTCTGGGTGGGTAAGAACACGTTTGTTTGTGTGTAGCGATGAGTACACATTAAGAACATTTCGATAAGTCCTATACTTTGCTGTTTTAGCATCTAAATAGAAAAAGGGTATATCTGCATCTTTTCTTATTTGCATGTTTTTGACGATAAAAACACGTTTATTTCGTATGCTTTTGCGTTTTTTTTACCGTCAAAAACAAGCAAAGTTCAATTTTTTTTTTTTTCTTTTTTTTTTACATAATTTTATTTGGGTATTATAAGAACACCTTTATTTTGTGTGTAGCGATGTGTACAAATTAAGAACATTTCGAGAAGCTCTATACTTTGCTGTTTAGCATCTTAATAAAAAAATGTTCAGATCTGCACCATTTCTTATTTTCATGTTTTTGACGATTAAAACGCGTTTATTTTGTGAGTGCAACGTAAGAACAGTTAGAAAGGTTCGAAACTTTCCTGTTTCTGCTTCGTAATTAGAAAATTGCAAAAAAGGTGCAGATCTGCAACTTTTTTTATTTCCATGTTTTTGACAGTAAAACGCGTTGATTTTGTGTGTAGTGATGAGTACAACGTCAGAAAAGTCGAAAAACTCTCTACTTTGCTGTTTAAGCATCTTAATAAAAAGGTGCAGATCTACACCTTTATTTATTTTGATGTTTTTGACAATAAAACACGTTTATTTTGTATGTTTTGGCATCTTAATAAACGTCAAAAAAAGCGAAGTTCAAATTTTACAAATTTGTAATTTTTGAACCTCTATTTCATTTGCATAGCTGGCTGGATAGGTAAGAATACGTTTATTTTATGTGTAGCGATGAGTACAACGTAAGAACAGTTCAAAAAGCACGATACTTTGCTGTTTGAGCATCAAAATAAAAAAGGTACAGATCGGTCACTTTTTTTTTATTTGCATGTTTTTCACAGTAAAACGCTTTTATTGTGTGATACGTAATAAGCACAACGTAAGAACAGTTCGATTAGGTCGATACTTTTTGGTTTTTAGCCACTTTTTATAAAAAGGTGCACCTTTTTATGTTCATTTTAACAGTTAAACTCTTTAATGTTGTGTGAAGTGATGTGTACACATTTATTTTGTGTGTAGCGATGAGTACAACGTAAGAACAGTTCGAAAAGCTCTGTTTTAGCATCTTAATAAAAAAAAATTGCAGATCGGCAAAATTTGCAATTTTGAAACATAATTTTATTTGGATGTCTGGGTGGGTAAGAACACGTTTATTTTGTGTGTAGCGATTTGTACAACGTAAGAATAGTTCCAAAAGCTCAATACTTTGCTATTTTAGAATCGTTATTTGAAAAAAACTTGTAAAAGTTGAACATTGCATGTTTTTGACGGTCAAGGACGTTTATTTTGCGTGATTTCGCATCTAAATAAACGTGTTTTTAACGTCGAAAAAAGGTGAAGTTCAAATTTTCAAATTTGTATGTTTTGAAAATTGTTTTATTTGCCTGTCTGGGTGGGTAAGAACACGTTTATTTTGTGTGAAGCGATGGGTACAACGTGAGAAAAAATTCCAAAATCTCGATACGTTGCTAATTTAGCATCTTAATTTTAAAATTGCAAATTTTTAAAATTTGAAAGCATGTTTTTCTCGGTAACAACACGTTTATTTTGTGTGGTCAAGGATAACCCATGAAAGTGCAAGCACTTATTTCCGATGGGGTCCTTTGGTTTTGCTGAAGAGACAGCAATCAAGAGACCGTATTGAGATACAAGGAATCCGGGTGCGATACCCTAGATCTTTGCGAATAGATCACTTGGTTCTTTTACGTGCTCAATGTATAGCACCGATACACGCGAGAATTACCTGGGTTTCATTCCAGTGCATCTCTAGTTGGGTGGGAAACACTTGAAGCATTTCTAACATTTCCAGTGCCCCGGCAAGGAATTGAACCGGGGACATTTGGAATGGTAGACCAGAGTGTTACCACTCGACTACCGCACCACCCAACGTAAGAACATTTCTTAAAGCTAGATACTTTGCTATTTTAGTATCGTAATTTGAAAATTGCAAATTTGTAAAATTTGAACTTTGCATGTGTGGGTGGGTAAGAACTCGTTTATTTTGTGTGAAGCGATGAGTTCAACGCAAGAGTAGTTCCAAAATCTCGATACTTTGCTATTTTGCATCGTAATTTGAAAATTTTAAATTTGTAAAATTTGAAATTTGCATATTTTTCACGGTAACAATACGTTTATTTTGTGTGGTTTCGCATCTAAATAAACGTGTTGTCAACGTCGAAAAAAGGCGAAGTTCAAATTTTACAAATGTTTAATTTTTAAACTTTATTTTATTTGCATATCTGAATGGGTAAGAACACGTTTATTTTGTGTGTAGCGATGAGTACAACGTAAGAACAGTTCCAAAATCTCTATACTTTGCTATTTAAGCATCGTAATTTGAAAATTGCAAATTTGTAAAATTTGAACTTTGCATGTTTTTGACGGTAAAAACACGTCTATTTTGTGTGATTTCTAATCTAAAAAAAAACGTGTTTTAAACGTTGAAAAAAGGCGAAGTTCAAATTTTACAAATTTGTAATTTTTAAACTTTATTTTATTTGCATGTCTGGGTGGGTAAGAACACGTTTATTTAGTGTGTAGCGATGAGTACAACGTTAAAAGAGTTCGAAGAGCTCGATACTTTGCTGTTTTAGCATCGTATTATGAAAAAAGCAAAATTTGTAAAATTTGAATTTTGCATGTTTTGACGGTAATAATTCGTTTATTTTGTGTGGTTTCGCATCTAAATAAACGTGTTTTTAACGTCGAAAAAAGACAAATTTCAAATTTTACAAATTCGTAATGTGTGAAATTTATTTTATTTTCATGTCTGGGTGGGTAAGAACACGGTTATTTTTTGTGAAGCAATTAGTCCTACGTAAGAATAGTTGCAAAATCTCGATACTTTGCTATTTTAGCATCGTTTGAAATTTGAAAATTGCAAATGTGTAAAATTTGAACTTTGAATGTTTTTCACGGTAACAACACGTTTATTTTGTGTGGTTTCGCATCTAAATAAACGTGTTGATGATGTCATATTTGTAATTTTTAATGCATATCTGGATGGGTAAGGATACGTTTATATTGTGTGTAGCGATGTGTTCAACGAAAAAACAATTCGAAAAGATCGTTACTTTGCTATTATAGCTTCTTAATTACAAAATTGCAAATTTGTAAAATTTGAAATTTGCACGTTCTTGACGGTAAAACACGTTTACTTTTGAAAGTTCAAAAAATGCAAATTTGTTAAATTTTAACTTTGCTAATATGTGACGTTTATTTAGATGCGAAAACACACACAATAAACGTGTTTTTACCGTCAAGAACATGCAAAGTTCAACTTTTACAAAGTTGCAATTTTTGAAATTTATTTGATTTGCATGTCTGGATGGGTAAGGATACGTGTATTGTGGGTGTAAAATTTGAACTTTGCTTATATTTGACGTTGATATGGATGCGAAAACGCACAAAATAAACGTGTTTTTACTGTCAAGAACATGCAATGTTGAAATGTACAAATTTGCAATTTTGTAATTAGGAAGCTAAAACAACAAAGTATCGATCTTGTGTGTATGCATAAATTACGTGTCTCGAATAGTATGTGATAATTGCAAACAAAGTTATCTCCTCTATTTCACAGTGTTCTTTCCTCTATTTTACAGTTATCTCTCCTCTATTTTATCTCATCTTTTTTTCTTCATTTTGTAATAAGGACGCTAAAACAGCAAATAGGAGGGTCAATATACACTTTGACCCCACAAAAATGCTATAAAAGGTATTTTAACTGATCCTGGTAGGGTAGAAGGCACTTTATATCATATCAAANAAAAAAAAAAAAATTTTTTTTTTTTTTTTTTTTTTTTTTTTTTAATGCATTAACTTTTTATTTCAAAATATATCAATCACACATACATGGACAATACATTATGACAAATGTAGAACAAGACAAAGACACGGATAATACAATATGATCATGCAATTATAGTATATTGCGAATTTTCATTGGAATTTCACTGTAATTGCCTAAGAAGCATATACAAAACATGTCATAAAAGGAGGCAAATATAGTGTGTAAAACATTTTTTTAGTACTTTAAAGGGTATATACACAAACACGTTTATACATTGAAATAGAACTAATAGAAAATAAACAAAAATAAGAGAGAGTTCATACGGCGAGTTTCTCTTAAAAAGTTAGAATTACATCGACCTGAATTGGAATATATAATATTTATAATATGTATTGCATTAAAAAACTAACATTATGCTTTCTTGTCTATATAAGTAAATTTGGTCCACACAAATTTCTTATCAGTGACCACGATGTTGCTTCTATTTCCGATATGTTATGTTATGAGTTATATACTTTGTAGGAGAAAGCTAAACTGTGTAAAAGACCGTCGTAATTTGGAATACAATTATCTGTTCTACATTTAAAAATGTATCTTTTCACTTCAAGACATAGCATGTTAAGACGTAGTTTTTCTGGTTTGGTAGTACCTAACAAATATTTTGCAGTCTATTTCCGATATACATTTTGAAAGCATTTTGGTGAACAAGGTTTTGTTTATTTTTTCAATTAAGCTCTTTACTTTTTGGCAGTTCCAAAAGAGGTGCATAAGAGTTTCTTCGCATTGTTTTCAAAATGGACAGATGTTATTTTTTAACAATTTCATTTTGAACATTTAAGAGTTTGTACCTAGAATGTTATAAATAACTAACTTGAAACCATTGTTTGTAACTGTCACTTGTTATGCTGAATACTGTTCTAAAAATATGTGTCCATTCTTCGTCTGCAATGACAAAGTCGGTCCATTTGCTTTTACATATAGGCTCAACATCACGTTAAATAAGTTTGTTATAAATCGACTTGTCTTTGCTATCATGGCACACAATGAATTTTGCATAGCATGACAGAGATGGTGATCATTTCTATATGTGTTTTATTAAAAAATGATTTTGAATCGATGGCTATATCCCTCACAAATCGTATACCTCTGTCGTACAATGTTTTTTTTTTAAAGAATAGTTCATTACCAATTTTTAAGTTTTCATTATAAAACAAAGGCATATTAAGAATATTGTCTACATCATACATGTACACAGATTCCAAAAGCTGTTCATAACAGGAGAATACTTCACTCCAAAATTGAGTTTTAATAGTATTCTTAATATTTACAGTATACTGTATTCCGGAATTAAAAAGTTTGCCGACATCTTTCATAGATCGTATAAGAATAATACATTAACTTTCGCTACATGAATACAATTTTCTCAGCCAAGACAGCTTAATCTTTTTTACAGTACGCATACATATCGACCATCTGAAGTCCACCCTTGTCATAGCTTTGAAAAAGTGTTGAACTTTTAATTTAATAAGGTTTGTTTTCCCAAACAAAATCAAACAACAATTTATTTAATTTATCTAGGATGTCTATTTTTGGAGTGGGTATTGAAAAAAATCAGTGCGTAAACAATGGTAGAATAAGTGATTTGATTACGGTAATTCTACCAATAGGAGTAAGTTTTCTTTTTTTTCCATTGATTAATAACATTCTTTGCTTTAGTGAATTTGTCAGAACAATTTAATTCAGACAAGAGTTTAAGATCAACATCGAAAATAATTCATAACAATTTAAATCTGGTCTTACCCCACGTGAGTTTATATTGTTGTCTTGATGGACCGAGTACAACATTTTAGCGCTCCGATCCAGATAACATGAGTCTTATCAAAATGAACCTTTAAACCAGAAAATAATGCAAAATCACGGAGCATATTTAAAGCAGAATTAAGAGAATGTTCAGAACCGTCTAGTAACAAAGAAGTGTCATCAGCAAACTGTGATATCTTATATTCGATGCCGTTAACCGTAATGCATTTTATAGCTTTACAATGTTTGATCTAAATTGCGAGGAGTTCTGCGCATAGTATAAAGATATATGGCGAAATAGGGTCTCCCTGTCTAGAGCCGCGGCCTATTGAAAACCTTTTAGACAAAAAGCCGTTTAATTGAACAGAGCTTTGTGTATTTAAACAAAATAATGTACTTAAGTAAGTATCCACTCAAATTTGATGATTTGGGTGTCTATACCTAGGTTTAAGGGGTCAAAGAACACATCAGATATAATGTAAGTTTATTAAATTACACAGAAATCCATCATTGCGTCCAAAATGATCGCCAAGATGGCCGCCCAAACCTTCTTATGTTGTAAAATGTGAACTTTGCTCATATTTTACAAATTTGCAATTTTGCAATTTTAGAACTGTTCTTACGTTGTACTTATCGCTACACACAAAATAAACGTATCCCTACACATCCAGACATGCAATTAAAATAAAATTACAAAATTGCAAATTTGTAAAATGTGAACTTTGATTTAGTTGCGAAAACGCAGAAAATAAACATGTTTTTTTACCGTCAAGAACATGGAAAGTTCAAATTTTACAAATTTGCAATTTTGCAACTGTTCTTACGTTGTACTCATCGGTACACACAAAATAAACATATCCTTACCCATCCAGACATGCAAATAAAATAAAATTACAAAATTGCAAATTTGTAAAATGTGAACTTTGCTCATATTTTACAAATTTGCAATTTTGCAATTTTCGAACGGTTCTTACGTTGTGTTCATTGCTACACACAAAATAAACGTACCCTTACCCATCCAGACATGCAAATAAAATAAAATAAAATAATTGCAAATTTGCAAAATGTGAACTTTGCTCATATTTTACAAATTTGCAATTTTGCAATTTTCGAACGGTTCTTACGTTGTACTCATCGCTACACACAAAATAAACGTACCCTTACCCATGAGGACATGCAAATAAAATAAAATTACAAAATTGCAAATTTGTAAAATGTGAACTTTGCTCATATTTTACAAATTTGAAATTTTGCATTTTTCGAACTGTTCTTACGTTTTACTCATCGCTACACACAAAATAAACGTATCCATCCAGACATGCAAATAAAATAAAATTACAAAATTGCAAATTTGTAAAATTCGAACTTTGCTCATATTTGACTTTGATTTAGTTGCGAAAACGCACAAAATAAACGTGTTTTTACCGTCAAGAACATGCAAAGTTCAGATTTTACAAATTTGTAACTTTGCATTTTTCGAACTGTTCTTTTGTTGTACTCATCGCTACACACAAAATAAACGTATCCAGACATGCAAATAAAATAAAATTACAAAATTGCAAATTTGTAAAATGTGAAGTTTGCTCATATTTTACAAATTTGCAATTTTCGAACTGTTCTTACGTTGTACTCATCGCTACACACACAAAAAACGTATCCTTAACCGTCCAGACATGCAAATAAAATAAAATTACAAAATTGCAAATTTGTAAAATGTGAACTTTGGTCATATTTTACAAAATTGCAATTTTACAAATTTGCAATTTTGCAATTTTCGAACGGTTCTTACGTTGTGCCCATCGCTACACACAAAATAAACGTACCCTTTCCCATCCAGACATGCAAATAAAATAAAATTACAAAATTGCAAATTTGTAAAATGTGAACTTTGATTTAGTTGCGAAAACGCAGAAAATAAACGTGTTTTTAACGTCAAGAACATGCACAGTTCAAATTTAACAAATTTGTAATTTTGCAATTTTGGAACTGTTCTTACATTGTACTCATCGGTACACACAAAATAAACGTATCCTTACCCATCCGGACATACAAATAAAATAAAATTACAAAATTGCAAATTTGTAAAATGTGAACTTTGCTCATATTTTACAAATTTGCAATTTTCGAACGGTTCTTACGTTGTTTTCATCGCTACACACAAAATAAACGTACCCTTACCCATCCAGACATGCAAATAAAAATAAAATTACATAATTGCAAATTTGTATAATGTGAACTTTGCTCATATTTTACAAATTTGCAATTTTGCAATTTTCGAACAGTTCTTACGTTTTACTCATCGATACACACAAAATAAACGTATCCCTACCCATCCAGACATGCAATTAAAATAAAATTACAAAATTGCAAATTTGTAAAATGTGAACTTTGCTCATATTTGACTTTGACTAAGATTCGAAAACGCACAAAATTAACGTGTTTTTACCGTCAAGAACATGCAAAGTTATTTTTTTTTCAAACTTGAAATTTTGCAATTTTCGAACTGTTCTTATGTTGTACTCATCGCTACATACAAAATAAACGCATCCTTACCCGTCCAGACATGCAAATAAAATAAAATTACAAAATTGAAAATTTGTAAAATGTTCACTTTGCTTATATTTGACTTTGATTTACCTGTGACTGTTACCAAGTGTATGTATACATGTACCTGTGACCGTTGCCAAGTGTATGTATACAATCACCTCTGACTGTTGCCAAGTGTATGTATACATGTACCTGTGACCGTTGCCAAGTGCATTTATACATGAACCTGTGACTGTTGCAAAGTGTATGTATACAAGTTCCTGTTACTTTTACCAAGTGTATGTATACATATACTTGTGACTGTTTCCAAGTGTATGTATCCATGTATCTGTGACCGTTGCCAAGTGTATGTATACATGTAACTGTGACTGTAACCAAGTGTATGTATACATGTACCTGTGACCGTTGCCAAATGAATGTATACATGTACCTGTGACTGTTACCAAGTGTATGTATACATGTACCTGTGACTTTTATCAAGTGTATGTATACATGTACCTGTGACTGTTACCAATTGTATGTATACATGTACATGTGACCGTTGCCAAGTGTATGTATACATGTACCTGTGACCGCTACCAAGTGTATGTATACATGTACCTCTGACTGTTACCAAGTGTATGTATACATGTACCTGTGACCTTTGCCAAGTGTATGTATACATGTACCTGTGAC
>VMBQ01005132.1:16784-44076 GCA_007657795.1 Dreissena rostriformis | reverse complement strand
GTTTTAGATTTTTATTTTGTCAATAATTGTCTTGTAGCTATACACATAGAGTAGTTTTATAGTGTCTTGTTGATCTTTCTAATCTAGGGTTACTATGCATGTTTTTAAGTACGTAGCACTTATAGTATAAGTATAATAGAGTAGTTTTATAGTATAATTGAGTAGCTTTGATCGATTTCTTTTAAAACTGTGTTGCAAAATGTATTCGTATCTGCGATACGTCAAATGTTCTTATGTAAAGCGCCTTTGAACGTGCACTCTTGTATGAAAAGGGCGCTATATAAATCCGGTATAATAATAATAATAATCTAGTCGTCATATACTGTTACAGAACAAACCGAAGCCACACCGCCTTGCGGTCTTAGAGAAGATTTGTTAAAGTTTTCACTATATAAATATATGGAAAATAGAAGTGGGGGTATTGTTTGCACCAGTGCCATTATTTGAACAAACATGGCTAAGGCTTTCGACACGATGTGAAATATCATACACCAAATCTATGGGGTTTATGGTTTCAGAGGAGACGACTTTGAAATATTTCGCTTCATACACAAACAGAAAATATTGATGGATAAAACGTTGAACCCAGGGACACGATTTCAGCAAACTGGGTAGAGGATCACCATACGACGTTACATGCCAAATATAACAAATCTGGGCCTTATCAGTTTAGAGATTTATAAATTTACACTTTCTGACGACGGGTCCTGCACGACACGAGACACACAATGCCGAAAGCCAGACAGCCATCCAATACAATAGCTATCCATGAGCAATACGAGTATTGATGTTGCATTCAACTAATATATAAATTGTTAAATAAGTTGTACACCATATTGACATGTAGTTGCACTTTATTCACAACTAAATTACGAATAGACTAAACCCTCATTAATATTACTTGAATACCACAAAAGTCAGATGACTACGATAACAACTACTTTTCATGTCCATCACAAGCTATAACCATTGTCTCCTTTTATGTGTATGTCATTTAAAAAATGTCGTCATGCAAATATGTTTTGAACAATTGGTATTGTGCATTTGTACGGTTGAATTTACTTTATTATTTTGGTGTTTGTTTATGTCTAAATGAAAATGCCAAATCATACTTGGTCCTTTCTCTTAAGGGTTCAATTTTCCTAATATGCGCGGATAAGGATGATCTTGTGATAAAATGCTTACTTTAACGTTGGAGAGAATTCACAATATTTCAAGACACCTTGACATATTAATGCTAATATTTGTTCATTTTTTTTACAGCGGGACGATTGAGCATGGATCTACATTAGGCATGTGCCTCTTTATCCTGCAATATCGTGCGTTTAAGATTTGCAGGCTTTACAAATCGGAACAACTGCCTTTGAAATTGACACTTCACAATTATTTATCGCTACGTTTGTGAATAGCATTTGAATGGTTGAACTCAACGAACAAAAGAAATATATCCTATATCAATACAATGTGTTCAGCAGAAAATGGTTTCCGACTCAAGATTCGTGAGGTTTGTTTATAAGTAAACACAAAACCAAAAACATGCAGCTGGTTGTTTTGAGAATGTACACCTGCAATTTATAATACCACCCGACTTTGTAATAACTCAAGTTTATTAATTAAATGTGTACTATAAATTGTCGGAGTAAGCACTGCAACGCTCCTTTCCAACCAATAAACGGTTAATACGTGTTTCTTTGTCAGAAACTGAACTCGGAGGTCGAGTCGCGACAATATTTAAAGTGTTAAATTAACGGAAAAAAGTACATAAAGTATCATTTTACATTGTAAAAATAAACACAACTTAACGTAGTTTTACCATTCTTAAGTCAAATTATCGGATTGTAGTATTCACAGTGTAAATCCATAATAAAAACATGGCAAATCAATATACAAATTAATAATACAAATAAGTGGTATAAATAGTATTCGTTGTCAGAAAATTAATTGGGACGTCGAGACAATATTTTAAGAGTTACGTTAACAGAAAAAGTATGTACAGTATAATTAAAAAAATAAACAAAATCTAACATAATTTCAACATTCTTAAGTCAAATTATTGTTGTGTATAAATCACTGTGTAAATCCGTAATAAAACTTGCGATAGTCAAATCAAGTATGTTAATATATATATATTTCTTTAATAAATATTTGGCTAATTCTTTTGGTTTATTATTTCTCCAATATTGGCTTTGTTCAAAACTGTTTGAATACTATCGTTCGCGGTTTCAATAAACTATGTATAACATTTCAGCAAGCAGGCTTTATATTTATTTACTGCAAGCTATTGTTTGATGTCCTTTGGTTTGTTGGTATCTGCACAGAATCTATAGACAACGGGGAATACAATACGTACAATGAGACAACGTGCGTGTCGTTCCATCATCATCATCATCATCATCATCATCATCATCCCCCTGTAATTGTTAACTGCTTAATACAATAAATGCAACTTAAATTCAAACATTAACTTTTTCAGCAAATTGTATATATACCAGCATTAACACATAATATAGTACATACATAATACGATGAACAGTAATCATAAGTTCTTTCACCCGAATTATAATAAATACTCTAACACGACTTCCACACTGGTTAGGCACAAATCTAATGCGCAGTGCGCTTCAAACCACGTGACATCGCCACGTGATCAGTTATCTCTTTACTGATTGTTTAGATAGGAATAATTATGGCAAGCGAAATGCACATTAAGTCCTTAAACCACGGTTTAACAGTTAACTATATAGTTAAGAGACTTTGAACCCGGGTTCAAAGTGCCGTTTGCACATTAAATCCTTAAACCCGAGTTCAAGAGTTTGAACCGCAGTTCAAAGTGTGTCTAAAAATAGATACAAATCTGTTATCTGAGACAACCAATTAGCGGAGCTTAAACCACAATTAGCTATATATAGAAGGTAAATGCCGCGATGTCATTGGTCCTTTCTTAACTATAGGGTTAAGAGACTTTAAACTGCGGTTCAAAGTCTTAAACTGCGGTTAAGAGGCGCGGAATGCACATTAATTATTTAACAGTTAATTATATAGTTAAGAAATTTTGAACCCGAGTTCAAAGTGCCGTTTGCACATTAATTATTTACCGTGGTTTAAAGACTTAGTGTGCATTTCGCTTGCCATACTTAACTCGAGCTACAAACTTATTAGATTACTGCTTCAATGGATTTAAAGCGCATACAATATTAAGTAAGTCACTATGTAATTGCTTAACTATCGGACTATCTGATACACTAGTTGAAGGGTTTACGTCTACTG
Source organism: Dreissena rostriformis (assembly GCA_007657795.1). Lineage (NCBI taxonomy): Eukaryota > Metazoa > Mollusca > Bivalvia > Myida > Dreissenidae > Dreissena > Dreissena rostriformis. Next base: position 40,809 of record VMBQ01005132.1, on the reverse strand, counting down.
CACTGTATAATTGAATGACATTTAAAGCATTTTAGAGTATCGAAGACATAAAGCTGGTTATTAAAAATCGTTTAAATGATCTCAAATGTTTACTCGATTTTATATGTCCTTTGATGTCAATAAATAACTAGCACAGAACAAATACCGTAAATGTATCGCTATTGCAAGCAATACAGATGTCTCATAAAGGTGGAAACCCCTAATACATTACGTCATAATGTTTACACCTTTATTTTGTTTATAAACAAAAGGCAATACATATGAACAGCCATGTATACGGCTTAAATACACGAACAAATTCTCTTCTCTTCTAAAAAAGTACAGACTGTATCTGAGTGACTACAAGCACCCACAGTATGGTAATTGACATTCATAACTACGTGTAGCAAACATATATGGTTATTTGATATAAATTTGAGATTATGGAGTTCTGTTCGACTAATTAATATCGCGATGTATGCTGTTCTTATGTTTGCGTATTTATATGAATACATCACATTTCAACACATTCGCTGCAATCACTTCGCAATATTGGTGAGTGAAACTGTATATTCATAAAACGTGAACATTGTTTGGTTGTGTGTACGGTAACGAAAATATTAAGTAACGATATTTCACAAACGAAAAATCGGTTAACGTTTTTCTTTAAAATTAAGAAGGAAAATATAAACTACTATTTTTATGGACTGCATACGTGAATGAACATGTATACTCAGATAACGTCTCCTAGTTTACAAATAACTTGGCATTGAGCCAGATGCTGAACTTTACGACGTAGCTTTATAAGCGTACACATAATACTACACCAGAGATGTTCAATAATTATGAGTCTATTTAAAGTCATGCTTTTAATATTAAGTTATAGTTGATTTGTTGATGCATTGAATCAAATCGCAATAACTATCATTTATAAAACATTAGTAACGATTGCGCTTTTATACAAACATCAAATTATGCTAAGCCTTAACAGTTTATTTAAATTACACTTTTCAAAAACATGTTTCATGATTCGAAAATGTATGTAAGCATAAAGTTCAAAGTATTTATTTACAAGTCTGACTTAGACAATTTATTATGCAATCTTAAAACAAACAATAATAAGCAAAAAGAGTAAAATAAACAGTACCCATGTCGACAATAAGGACAAATTCCACCATGATACAAATTTACAAATATATATCCAAACTTGCTAGGAAGTTTTGTGCATGAAGGTATAAGCAGCGCGTGAATGTCGCGAAACAAATTTTTTGGAATCTATTCCTTCCTCTTAAAAAAAGCTATGATTTTATTATCGCCTTTTACTGAGTATTGCGCTCGGGTGGCTTCGACAAATCTAAAGGACGCAATTGCGCAACTTCCGGTTCCGGAATATTTGAGGACGGGGTCAATATCACACAGATATGCGCTGACGGAAGTACCCAGATACACTATTGCGTCGACGGAAGGTGGGACTATGGTTTCCTAATATGTCTGTAAAGTGACTGACTTCCGTTAGACGATGTTGCCGTTGATGAATACCGGAAATAACTGGCAAACGTCTACACAATTATAGATCTCAAATTTAGTCTCAATCCTAATAATCTCAAATGTTTGTTTCTTAAATGTTACATTTTTAAATTGATTGAATTAGATTGGGACTTAAGTCATACTCAATCATCTAAATAATCGTAATTGTTAAGGAATCTCATTTGCAGATACAATTTGACCCATTCGCTTCTAAAATATAAAAGGTGATATAGCCTCATTGAATCAGAGACTTTTGTGTAGTACATAAAATGAAAACTCGATGTTTTTCCCACCTCGGGAATTTCATTTGAAGATATTATTTTTCCCGTTTGTTTTCTGAAATGTAAACTGAAATCTATCTTCAATCAATCAAAAACTAGTTTGATGCCCTGCAGAAAAAGAAAAATCAAAGTTTAAAAATAATACAAAATTCGAAAATTATCATGTTATTCAAGCAAATGCAGTAACCGTTATGTACTCACCTAACAATAATTATGGATGTTTTGTACTTAGAATATACCGGTAGTTACATGAACAAAAAGAAACAACTATGCTTTTTTGGTGAGACACAATTGAGACATTTTGTACATAGCGATTGTTCAACGACAAACGACTACTATAATTCTAAAGTGTCAAAAAACATTATTAATTGTCGCGTGTTGCATATATTATAATATGTATACCTTTAATTATAATATGTTCACAAAGGTTTAAATAAAAGCTTTTATATATGCAAAACGTAGAAATGTAGTTGTTTTAGCTTAATTGAGCGTGAAATGCAACTTAATTAAAACAAGAGGGCCATAGGCCATAAGGCGCTCACCGGAGAGCCGAAGGAACCAAACTATTATGAGAAGGTGGAGTTCAAAAAAATAAAAGTACTTTATGAAACATAAAGTTTCATGTATATTGGAATATAAATGTGACTTCTAGAGTGTTAACAAGGTCTCACTATAGGCATATAAGGAAACCTGTCCCGCCCCCTGGTGGCCATGTTTTTTAACGGACCATTTTCGAACTCAGATGAGATATTATTGGGACAAATATTCTGACGCAGTTTCATGAAGATTTGACAATAAATGTGACTTGAAGAGTGTTCACAAGGTTTTACTATAGCCATATATGGAAAACTGCCACGCCCCCTGGCAGCCATGTTTTTCAACCAACCGGAACTATTTTCAAACTCTTCCAAGGTATCATTAGGACACATGTTCGGACCAAGTTTAATGAAGATTGGACAATAAATGTGGCCTCTAGAGTGTTCACAAGTTTTTACTATAGCCATTTAAGGAAAACTGCCACGCCCCTGGCAGCCATGCTTTTCAACCAACCGGAACCATTTTCGAACTTGTCCAAGATATTATTGGGATACATGTTCTGACCAAGTTTTATGAAGATTGAAATATAAATGTGGCCTCTAGAGTGTTCACAAGATTTTACAATAGCCATATAAAGAAAACTACCACGCCCCCTGGCAGCCATGTTTTTCAACCAACCGGAACCATTTTCAAACTTATTCAAGATATCATAGAGACACATGTTCTGACTAAATTATATGAAGATTGCACAATAAATGTGGCGTCTAGAGTGTTCACAAGGTAAATGTTGACGACGCACGACGGACAAAAGACGATAACAATAGCTCACCACGAGCACTTTGTGCTCAGGTGAGCTAAAAAATGTATGCACAAAATCCATAAGCAAACTGCTGATTAAGTAAACGTGGCTTATACGAAAACACAATCAGGAACACATTGAATGGAACATATTCATTTTGACATGAAAGTATGGTCACACATATTATTTGGAAAATGCGCATTTGATTATATCGATTGCGCAGTTATGAATGACTATTTCAGATATAATGAATCGCTTTTTATCGATAAGTTGACAAATCTTTGACATACTACTAAATTTCGCGGTAAGTACCAGAAGCCTTAATAGAACAGTTGTGGCGCATACGATTTTACTTCCGATTATTCCGTATTAAAATCACAAGGAGGGACATATGTGTGTTTGTATTTGCTTCCTTTTATTATGATTTCAAAAAAATGATTTAAAAATAGTCTTTAACAAAATCCATCTGTCAGTAAGTATTACACAACCAATGATAACTTCACATCTGCAGTTGTTGGGCTTGTCAAAACTTTAAATGAATCCCTCAGAGAGCCCTAATTTTCTGAACAAAACCCCTAATCGTACTGTATATGATTCACTCGTTTTAATGGTAATCCCCAGCGTTTCAAGTGTTCATAATTTGCCAAAAAACATGTTTGTTAATGCTACAGTAATTTTAAATGTACAAACCGAATAATTAACAAAGCAAATGCCATTCCGTTTGTCTCGTTGCATAATACAAAATAACTATACAAGTTGAAAGTGAACTCATTGAGCTACACCCACAAAAACTGTGACACAATTGTTGACGTTTTATTCGAAACTTATTCGACAATAGTATATGAGCGAAATGGTGAATACCTCTCACGGAATGCATGGATTACGATTAAAAGTGTGTATAAGCAATTGGATGTTCATTGATAAGTCTGGTGATGTTTAAAACAATGACTTTTAGTGATATTTTTCTGTCATTCACCATTTGAGTCGTTTGCAAAATTTTGTATAAATCTGATTTGCAAGGATTCTAAAACCCCAAAAACGTTCGCAGTAAACGTCTGACATTTTTACCCGGACTGGTTCACAATGTTCCTATTTGCTTCATAATTTACAAGCGTTCGCAGTTTAAACAGTAAAGCCCAAGTCTCACTATTGCCGGTGTAGCCCCGGTTCATCCCGGTTTGAAAGAGCCGGTCGACCGGCGACTACCGGGATGATCGATGTTTTTTTTTGTTTTTTTTAGCGCGGTCACATATATTCCCGGTGCTGCCCCGGTGCTGTCCCGGTTTACATCCCGGCAGAGTCCCGGTCAGCCCCGGTAGAGCTACGGTTTATCCCGGTGACGACCCGGTGAGTCTCGGTCGTAGCCGGTAGTACCCCGGTCGAGTCCCGGTCGTAGTCGGTAGCGTCCCGGTGGAGCCCCGGTGAAAGCCGGTGGCGTCCCGGCAGAGCCCCGGTGACATAACAAGCCGGTGACGCCCCGGTTCATGCCGGAGGTATTAAAGATTTTAATAGTTTGTCGGTGGAGCCCCGGTTGTACCCGGTTCATCCCGGACGTTCCCGGTGGAGCCTCGGTTCATCCCGGTAGACCCCGGATCACGCACCGGGGCTCCACCGGCATCTCAAAATGTGATAGTGAGACTGGGGCTTAAGCGACAACCGGTCTGCACCGCAATGTGCGATCTCGCGTTACCTTTTTGTTATTGAAGTTCACATGCTAACTGAGCTTATCAAAATTGAGCTCGCTTACACCTGAGATATCGCTATTGAATGAAACTTTAGAATGAGTGAAGCTATCAGGTAAAAAAGAGGTATAAGCACAATATGTATTATGAATGCCGTTGGGTTATTCATGCACAGTCACTGTGGAACTTGTACGCAAAGTTGATATTGCGGCCTGCCTACAAAATTTCGGGTTGATTTCAAAAGTCGTATTAAAAATAAAACTATCAAAAGAAGCGTTGGCAATAAATTTATTAATTACAAGCTGATCATTTCACACTTTTTTTATCGATTATCGACCATAATTAAAGAGTGATAATTAGTTTATAACAAGTAAAACAATGTTTACGCTAAGCTTTATGAGAGCGGCGTAATTTAATCAAATGAATATGTGAAAAACAAGCGCAATTCAATTATTGATAAATTTATAATAAGGTTTCAAATCTGTAACAAACAGGTAGAGTTAAACATCTAGTTTACTATACCAATGGCTTTATAGTTGCTGATATGGCTTCTTTAAGCTTAAAGCGCCCTCTAAACAAAAATTAGTCTGTTCAAACAAACAACAAACTTAAAACACAAAACACTAGAGCATTTCAAGAGTCATGAACGTGAATGTGCCCAAAAAAATGCGTTAAGGTGCAGAATTAAAACAAGAGCACCGCAGAGCAGGTGCCAACGCTCGGCTGTGGGTGCATTTTTGAAAAAAAAATATTATTTATTTTTAACTTTGATCTTGAAGAATGACATTGACCTTGACCTTTCACCACTCAAAATGTTCAGCTCCATGAAATACACATGGATGCCAAATATCAAGTTGCTATTTTCAATATTGCAAATGTAATGGCCAATGTTAAAGTTTTCGGACGACGCGGACGGCGGACGAGCTGGCTATGACAATACCTCGGTTTTATAGCTGATTGTACCTGCGGCTATCTTTTTCAACAAACCATGAGCATTTTCTAATTTTCAAACTCAGCCGAGCTATTGTTAGAACAAATGTTCTGATCAAGTTTACTTCAGCAACCATTTTCGAAAAACTCAGCCCAGATATCATTAGTACAAATATTCTGACCAAGTTTCTTGAGCATTTGACCAAAACTGTGACTTCTAGAGTGTTAACAAGGTTTTACTATAGCAATATATAGCCATATAAGGAAAACTGCCCCGCCCCCTGGTGGCTCTGTTTTTCAACACACCAGAACCATTTTCAAACTCATCCACGATATAATTAGAACAGATGTTCTGACAAAGTTTCATAAAGATTGGACAATAAATGTGACTTTTAGAGTGTTCACAAGGTTTTACTTTAGCCATATAGGGAAAACTGCCACGCCCCCTGGCGGCCATGTTTTTCATCCAACCGGAACCTTTTTGGACTCGTCCAAGATATTATTAGGACACATGTTCGGACCAAGTTTCACGAAGATTGGACTAAAAATGTTACTTCTAGAGTGTTAACAATGTTATACCAAGCCATATTAGGAAAACTGCCCAACCCCTGGCGGCCATGTTTTTCAACAGACCCAAACCATTTTCAAACTCATCCAAGATATCATTAGAACAGATGTTCTGACTAAGTTTCATGAAGATTGGACAATAAATGTGACTTTTAGAGTGTTAACAAGGTTTCACTATAGCCATATAAGGAAAACTGCCACGCCCTCTGGCGGCCATGTTTTTCATCCAACCAAAACTATTTAAAAACTCGTCCAAGATATTTTTGGGAAACGTGTTCTGACCAAGTTTCATGAAGATTTGTCTTAAAATGTGACTTCTAGAGTGTTAACAAAGTTTTTCTATAGCCATATAAAGAAAACTGCCACGCCCCCTGGCAGCCATGTTTTCAACCAACCGGAACCATTTTCGAACTCGTCCAAGATATTATTAGGACACATGTTCTGACCATGTTCCATGAAGATTGGAAATAAATGTGGCCTCTAGAGTGTTAACAAGGTAAATGATGAAGACGCACGACGGACGTCGCACGACGGACAAAAGGCGATCACAATAGCTCACCATGAGCACGTTGTGCTCAGGTGGGCTAAAATGTATCGGAAAGTACACATTACCACACTTATTCAATGCAATCAATTTCGTTAAGGACATTTTTAACTTAAAACTTTATAGTGGTATGTGTGAATACATTGAATTAGGATTGTAAGTGATACAATATACAGTAACTAGACTTCCTCAGAGCATATTTAGTATACTGTTTACTACGGCATCGAAGGGTTTTTTTTCTAAACTGTATCACGTTAAACAGCTATGAATATAAATAAACATTTAAATAGACATATTCATATTTATATAAAATATAATGTACACATTACTCATGTCATACTTTTGGCACATGCACTTAACGTCAACGATCCCGATAACTAGAATAACATTGTAAACTATTAATGTCAGTTCTATATCCTACGGAATCCAATATTTATAGTGCACAAACTGCAGTAATTGCTTTCTCTCCCAAATGAAAATATATACTCTATAGAAACAAGAGGGTCATGGGCCCTAAGGCGCTCTCCTGAGAGTCAAAGGAACTAGACTATTCTGAAAAAATGCAAGCTAATTCATGAAGATTTGACCAAAAAAGTGACTTTTAACATGTTTTTCTTTTTTAATTGGACCAAGTGACATAGTTTTTGCTTATATGACACAGTTTCAATCTCTGCCAAGATTTTTTTAAGAAAAATGTTCTGACCAAGTTTCATGAAGATAATGGCCAATAAATGTGGCTACTATAGCTTCAAAAAGTTGTCACTTAAGCTGTATAAGGAAAACTGCCTCACCCCCCGCGGCCATGTTTTTCAACGAACCATAACCAATTTCAAGCTCAGCCGAGCTTTTGTAAGAACAAATGTTCTTATCAAGTTTCATAAAGATTGGATAATAAATGTGACTTCTAGAGTATTAACAAGGTTTTACTATAGCCATATAAGGAAAAATGCCACACCCCCTTTGTGGCCATCTTTATCAACGGATCGCAACCATTTTCAAATTCAGCCCAGATATCATAAGTACAAATATTCTGACCAAGTTTTACGAGAATTTGACCAAAAATGTGACTTCTAGAGTGTTGACAAGGTTTTCTTTAGCCATGTAAGGAAAACGTCCAAGCCCCCCTGGCAGCCATGTTTTTTAACCCACCTGAACCATTTTCAAACTCACTTGTTCTGACCAAGTTTCATGAAGATTGGAAAATAAATGTGGCCTCTAGAGTGTCAACAAGGTTTAACTATAGCCATATAAGGAAAACTGCCCCCCCCCCCCTGGCGGCTATGTTTTTTATCCGACCGGAACCATTTTCGAACTGGTCCAAGATATCATTGGGACACAGGTTCTGACTAAATTTCATGAAGATTGAAAAATACATGTGGCCTCTTGATTGCTAACAAGCTAAATGTTGACGGCACACGACGCACGACGGCAAAAGGCGATCACAATAGCTCACCATGAGCACTTTGTGCTCAGGTGAGATAAAAAGGCAAACTAATCACTGGACAACCAATTTTCCCAATTAAATTATAGCGAAAATTCATATTCTTTGTGATAGGTTAACATACACAAAAAAATATTGTAAGCAGTGGTACAGCAATTTTGTTCCTGCTTTATTTTTTAAGGTCAAAGCTGCAACAAATCAACAACTAGACCATATTTGGAGTGTTAATGAAGAGTCGTTACTTGAGTGTACATATTACATACTAGTTAACTTCCTCATACAGACTTTATCACACAATTACATGGTAGTGCGATGTTAAAAAACATGTTGGATTTAACTTACAATTGCTCACTTTCGTTATCATCACGTTTGAGTTAGTACTTATACACATGTGGTCTTTGCGTTTGCGGCCATTTGGACGCCATGTTGAATATCTATGTTGCGTAATAGACTAACATTATTTTTAATTATCGTATTGTGTTCTTTGCCCCCTGAAACCTAGGTGTAGAAACCAAAATCATCAATAATTATTATCACAATTAGGTTGGCGGCCATCTAGGCGGCCATCTTGGCGGCCATCTTGGCGGTCATCTTGCAAAAAAAAAACACTTTCCGGATGTCCGATTGTGGTAAACCTTTGATATGTTATAGAAGACCTCCAGCCCTACCAGGATCATTTTGAATACATTTTGTAGCAATTGTTTGGGGGTTGATAGGATTTTTTCATATATTGACCCTTCTAGCTCTTCACGTGAATATTACGTATTATAAACAACCAATGTCTTCACAAATACGATCGGCATAAATTGTTAATATTGAGCATGCTTGAAACAAAATACAACAGAAGCAACATGATCAGGTACGTGAGATCTTTGATAACATAATATAATATGTACTTTACGTGTCAATAGTTTTGCAAATGATTTATTTTGTTACGCAAATGAAGAAAATTCACACGATTACCAGTTCGGAGTATTATTTGATTTCATAATTGAGTAGCATAAAGACGTTAAAACAGTTAAAAATAAATTAACATCTACTGAAGAATTAAGTTGATAGAAATGATGTGCAATTACAACTATTGATATTTCTATTAAAAAAATAATAATATATTTAATATCAATTAATTTAAATGTAGCAGTACGTAAAACATGCATTATGTATTTGTTGACATTCTTGAGTTTGTGATTCTGCATACGCTCATTGATGACAACGTTACCGATCACGCCACAATGATTAACACAGAAATTCACGGGGAAAAATGTCGTTTAGAACATACAATACGATATGACACAATAAAATAGTAAACTAAAACTTTATTAAATTAGCTATACTGATTAGTTAAATTAGTTACTTAAAGGCCCATAAAAGGTGACAAATCCAATTATAATGCATATAAACTGGTCTAATTTTTACCGGATTTCAGTTACTCGTGTATAAAAAATGATAATAACACAGCTTAAGTGCAACGTTGTCAAGAATTATGGAAGATGTACCCGTTTCATAATTGGAAGAAATGTTTACAACTGTGAAACTAACGTGGTGTGTAACCTCAAAGCGGTGAAGTATGCTAAAAATAGCCGAAAGAAAATTCAATTTTAATTCTATTTTAAACAACTTTTTACCAGAAGAAAGTAACTAATTTGATCACTACAAACGTTTTAACCATTTACAAGAGACCTAATTTGTGAGTGATACCGGAAAAAGTTGAAAATCAACGACATATTTTTGGTGACCTGAGTCATTTTAATTTCACTTTCCCGAGTACACAGCGATGTAAATAAACTGATTGTTTGTAAACACAATTGACTTGAAGGACACTGTATTTTAAGCTCAAAACAAGTTGTATTGCTCATTGTTTTATGGTAATGTCCAATAGCATATCTATATATTGTTTTTTGAAAACCTTTATAAATATAATATACATTAACCAATATTTAAAAATCGGTTAATAATTACAGATCGTCACCTTTTATGGGCCTTTAAAGAAATACTTATTGCTTCACCTTTTTTTCTTTTTTTTTTTTAAATCAAAACCTTAATATTACACGTGAGCTAATCGTGCAAAGTATGATTGATTTGAGCATGGTGTCTGCTATTGGCGACGCGTATTTAAGAAACATTAACCAGATATTTTATTTTTCAAATGCATATTATTTTATGATTTAAAGATAAAATGAGGAAACATTGTCCATAATTGAGGTCAGTTTCACAGTGTAGTTAGTAAATAAGCATCTTACTATATTTGTAACGCTTTTTAATAAATTGTTGTATGCCACGAGTGCACAATTGCATTTACGACCTTGACCTAAATTAACGCAATCCAATGTCTTTGATATCGTGTTACTGACTGATAACACAGTTTGAGGAAAGCCCACAAGCTCATCTTCAATGCATTATTAACTTTATTTTGTCATCGTAAATTAAGATTTTCTCCACACATCCTGGAAGTGGAAACAGGTAGATGGCAAACACCTAAACCAATACCCTTCCAAGAACGGATATGTCTGAGCATTGCAATGTTATTAATGAGGAGGTCTATTTTTCATCAGAATGTTCACTATTATACTGGTGTAAGAAAATTGTGTATCAAACAGTATTACTGGAAAAGACCTTATGTACCAAAATATGTATAGAATTAAGGCATTCTGACAATACAATTGTAAACAGACACTAAGCTATATATGGTCATAAAGCATGTATGCAAAGCCAGATGTATGAATCTTATAACTTTTAACATAACCTGTTTGCCTACCTGACTTATCGCTTTACATACTATTCTGTTTTTTTTATTAATTATATAATTTTCTATTATATATTAGTTATCATGATATTGCTACTATAAATATATTGATAATCATCCACGGGTTGTTGCAAGTTTTTACCTAAGCGCTATAGTTTGAACACGCTTTATAGTCATATCAAATATGAAAACTCAAGTATTCTTGTTTAGCTCAACGTCCACACCATGGGTCTTTAACATCGTCTTAAGTCTGTCGTGCGTTGTCTATCGTTTGTATATCTTCCTTAAGCGACAACTACATTAGTATTCTCATCGTGCAAATAATGGCATTTGATAATAAAAATGAATTTTCTATTAAAAGATATGCCTATTTCAATTACGTAATTTAAAACATATATGTATACATGTATATACCAGCACAAACACATAACAATGTACTTACAGTATACGATGAACAGGAATAATAATTGTCTTGCCCGCATTAATATAAATACTCCAAAACGACCTCCACACTCGTTGGACTCTAATCAAATGCGCAGTGTTCACGTGACATCTCCGCGTTATCAGTTAGGTCGTTATTGATTAGAAAGGCTTTACTCAGTTAGAAACTGTGTCGCCTCGATTGTCCCACATTCTGAAATATAATACTCCCTTCATGTCGATTTGGAGAGGGATAAGAAGGTTAAAGTTATAGGTTCATGAATCGCACTTCACAAGTATTTAAATACTAAAAATATATCAGAATACTTACTTCATCCTTATATCGCACAGATTTCAACAGTTATCAGTTCAAGATATAAACAAATTACCTGAGATTGTCTGAGTTTAAGGATCGTTGGGAACTTTTATGAATGAGCATATTTAAGATATTTGATGTATAAAAATGATATTGAAGGTCATAAGTGTAAGGAAATGTCAAGGTAATCGTGGGATGAAAATGTCAAGATTATACGTAAACGAAAATAACAATCATCATTAAGGCATTACACTAAAATATGAAAGCTATTATAACGGTATACAAATATGAATTTAACGCCTGTGTGGACATGTCTAATGGCATTTGTCATTTCTGCATCAAACAGCCCAATTCTAGTGTTCATATATCATAAGACATGAGTGCATGAACAGTTAATAACATGAATATATTGAAGATCATAATTGCCTGAATCTATACACGGAATAGCGTTATTAAAATGTTCAAGGCCATGTTTTTATGAAAATAGCGAAAATCATGTAAGCATGAAATGTTTGAAAGTCATACATAAATGAAATGGTTGACGGCTATACGAGAATAAACATTTGTATAAGTGTAAAGCGGTTATCCGATAATTACGTTTGTGATTATTTATGGAATAAAAAAGTAGACGTGTCCATGAACACTACATATGACTAAAACATCTAAGTGAAAGGTCATATTATTCACATGAATTGGCAGTACACAACTTCGAATATATGTTCCCCGATTTTACATGTTGATGCATCAGATTTCAATAAATAACTAGCATATAATATATGCAATAATTGTGTTATGCAGCGAAGTGTACGCAAACAAAACTTAGTAATGTACTTACATAAGCATGTATCGATTTTGCAAATCCTATTAATTCTGGTATAATGTTTACACATTTATTTTGTTCATAAACAAAAAGCAATACAAATGAACATCAATTTATACAGCTTAAATAAACGAACATTTTACCAAAATTCACTCCTCTGATGACATACTGCTTAAGAGTGACTACAGGCAAAATTGAGTAAGACAATCGAAATTCAAACCAACAACTCGCAAACATATATGGTTATGATATATCATTCTGAAATTATGGATATATTTTCAAGAAATGAATTTCGTTATGTTTTTGTTATAAGTTTTGCGTTCATAGAGGAATATATCATATTTCAACTAATTCGCTGAAATCACGTCGAACAATTTGGTTAGTAAAACTGTTTATTGATAAGAGGTCAAACTTGGTTGGTTGTGTGTTTAAACTGTTGATACAGTAGCCGCTGTGTTGCAACATATAGTCGTTGTTCTTATTTTCTTCATTTTACTGCATATGCCAACATGTTCAAATTGCGAGATAAAATCACGGCTTTAAAGTAAGTTTCAATCAGAACCCTGACACATAACATAGTGTTATTGAATAATTACCTTTGTTTTAAATAGTTCAAGTCATATCTTTAAACTTCACGAACGAGATATAAAGCGGAAAGCGTGTTTTAAAAAATCTCAAAAAATCAAAACTGTTATCTTTGATAGTCTGCATAAGTGGCTGAATTTGTTTAAACAGATAACGTATCCTTGTTTAAACTTTGCAAATAACTTGACATTAAGCCGAAGTCAGAATTGTTCGACGTAGCTGTCTAAGCGTGCACAGAATAATGGACTAAAGACGTTCAATAATTATTATGCTTTTAGTTTTAATTTATATTTGAATCGTGGATGCATTTTATCGAATATTAATATTAATTATTATATTTTAAATATTAGAAACAATTGCGCTTTTTATGAATTTTTAGAGTTAATAGTATTTAGCCTTATTGGGGCTTGTTAACCGGTTGATGCAATTAGAATTTTAAAAAAATGTTTCAGATTCGAAAACAAAGTGTTAACATTTAATTCTGAAAAACGATATAACATTTCTTACTTTTGTTAAAAAAATATTGGTTCGCTTATGTAAAATCCACAATACAAATCGCTACAATAAAATAGCGTTCAGACACTTTTCCTCCACAATACAAATCGCTACAATAAAATAGCGTTTCAAACACTTTTTCACAAAAATTAGGAAATACGGCTATTATTAACAAACCATTTAACATTAAAATGCGCTTCTTACTTCCAAAGCCTTGATGGCAGCATCATAATGTAATGTTTTTAGGGGCAAATAAAAGGAAACAAGGTAAAGTATACAGTAGTCATAATTCAAAAATAGTAAAAATTCAACCAATTTAAATATGTTTATTCAAACTTGATAAACAGTTGTATGCATGTAGGTAAAGGCAATAGGGTAATGTCGCCCACCAAAAGTATGTTCACTTTGAGACTATCTATTGAGAATATCGCTGCATTGTTAATAAATACCCTCTTGAGGGTGTCCCTGAATTAGTGCTTAAAATATCTTTAGATGGTGTCACTCCGTTGGTATCGACACTTTCACTTGAGGATGTCACCGCATTGGTGCTGACACTGTCTCTTGATGGTGTCACTAAATTGGTACTTACACTGCATTTTGAGGATGCAGTGTAAGTCACTATATTGTTACTGATAGTACCGTATGATGATGTCACTGCATCGGTACTGAATACTGTCTTTTGAGGATATCACTACATTGATAGACTGCCTCTTGTAGATGTAACTTCATTCGTACGGAAACCGCCTCTTAATGATGTCACTTCATTGTTTATAACATTGCCTCTTGTGAATATTACTGCATTGGTATGGACACTGCCCCTTTTGGATTTTACTGAAATGGTACTGGCACTGTGTCTTGAGGACGTTGGTACATTGCTACGATCATTGCCTCTTTAGAAAGTAACTCTATTTGTACTTGCACGGTACTATTGAGGATTTGTTCTAACACTGTTACGGAAACTGTCTCTTGAGAAAGTCACTGATTTAGCACTGATACTGGCTCTTAAAGTTGCCACAGAATTGGTAGTGATTCTTTCTCTTGAAGATGCATTTGCATTTTAACTGACATATCCTCTTGAGGATGTTTACGGATTGATACGGACATCGTCTCTTGAGGATATCACTTCATTGATAGAGACACTGCAACAGTGTTATTTATAGCTACTTTATCCTAAAGGAGGGTTTTTATCAGCAACATGTTATGAATGGTTAAAGACGGTATCTTGTAATACTTATTATCAGTTTATACAGAAGGACTTTCAAATACCTTTCGACTATCAAACGATTTATTCGCACTTGATTATGACATTTAAACATTTTATCACCAAGAGCATAAATGAACATTTCTGCCAAACACATTCAAAGCGTGATATAATATCATTAATGACCATTTTAAAAAAATCATATTGCGCAGTGTATGGTCTTGAATTGTGTTGGCAATTGTAAAGAGCTAAACATGTGTGTCAATGGTTTGTTCCTCAAGTCACACATAGATGACAAACTTATGGCAGATGATACCACTTGAACCAAAATTGCCATTTTGTCAGCTTGAATAACTAGAGGCCAATCGTCAAAGATCTTACCCGACCAACCGCAAATAGCATCTACAGCCCATTCAATAACATCACATTAGTTTTAAGGACACTTTATATCATGACACTTCTCTTTACAACAGGACCAAACAGCCTAATGTGTCCATGTTTACCCTCAATTAATAAAGGACAATTCAACAGTCGGCTAAATAAGTTTGACAAAAAAGCTTTTGGTAACAAACAAAATCGAGTTCGGGAGCAATACAAAAAATCAATTTTGATGTACGGAAAAACGAACGAACGTCGCATCAATTTGCTGTAGTTGAATGTGCTTAACAAGAAANGGGATACTTAATCAAATTAATCTTTCAGGTGTTTCCAAATAGGAGTCCAAAACATTTTATCAACCGTGCTATCTTGTTCAAGTCACTATGTGATGTTTGCTTGTTAATATCATATCTGTGTTCAAAAACTCTTGGTGTCAAGACTGTGCATGAACAAGTCAACATTACTGCATTAAATAGCAACCAGTCATTGTGATTATCCTTCAATAAATACCGAATCACATACAGATTATTCAGATACAACTTGAATTGACATCTCTTCAGTAATCTTACGCAAATACGCAATATCTGTATTAAGCGAATTCGGAAGATAGAATAATCTTGAAACCAGATATGACGAACAGAGTCGATTTTCCTATACGTATAGGTCGATCTCGTGGGCAAAGAACATGTTTTTCTTCCCAGGATGCACATTTGACGAGATATCGCCGATAAATGTCAGATGGGAATGAAACAAATATGACAACTCAACTGAGTTTTAAACTGTGTTAATGACTCGTTTTAATGACATTTATGAGTCGGGGTGTATTGTAGTTTATTGAGTCCAGTGTTTGTTCTTACTCTTCGAGTATGTCCTCGTTGATACGAATAATTTGTCAACATCAACATGATGACCTGTGTTTTTACCGTATAATGCATATAGTCAGTGCTAAAACATAGTTACAAAATTGAGTTTTTCTTATCGATATAACAAATTGGTATATACAATATAATTTTGTTATTATTTATTAATTCATTTTCAACTACTCTGAGGCGTACTATCGTTTGAGGAACATAGCTTGAATTATCTGATAAATATTCAATAAAGAAAACACAGTCAAAGTCATCATAATTTATGATGACGACAAAGCAAGTACATATTCCTGATAGTTTCGAAATGAAAACAGATTTAAGTATAAACCCCCCAAAGATTGATGAGCCAAGACCTATATATATTTAAAGGTGGGCGTGCCCAATTACAGCTTTTCCAAAGATGACACAGCATTGAAACGAACTATCTATCAGATACATTTTCCAATTTACATCGATAAAACAGTGTGTGTGGTGGGTTCTCTTGACAAGCAAACATTGTATAAAAAAAATTGTTTTAAGCTTGGTTTTAATAATAGGGTTTTAATTAGTAAACTAAACATGACATGTGTTTGGGGTCACTATGTGAGACAAATTACTATTTCCTTAACTCTTACATGCAATTTGAAACTTCACACATATATTTTGTATCATCATTTGTGGTCTCTGATAAAGGCTCATAACTCTGACCTGTAATTTAACCCAAAATTAGTCCCCTTTAAATGTCCGGTATTTTAATGAATTATGTCTACTACATATATTTGAATAAAACTACCCATTGATTCAGGCGTTAAGCTTGATTATGCCCCTGTTGTAATTGGAGAAAAGTCAGGTTAAGACGCAAGTTGAAATTCATTTGAGGTCACCAAACATGGTCCATAATTTGTTTGCATGCAACCACTATTTTTATGAGGTTTCATTATGGGCCCCTTGGGTCACAGTCAAGGTCAGTGTTGCACTCAAAAACTTCAGATAGGATAGATATATCGAGCTGAAAGTTTGGAATAATGTAGGTCACATACCGGTCTAGTGAAGGATTGCATTTGGGGACAGTGGGGTTAAGGTCATTGTTACTAAAAATATTAATAAAGGATTTGCACTCGTCTAGTTAACTTTAGTTTTTGCGGAATTATTGTGCCTTAATTCTGTTTTTAAGAAGCTTACATGGAAACCTAGGGTGGGGTTGCATTTTGGACCAGTATGGTAAAGGTCATTTTTACTTATAGTAGAAAAATGGTTTGGGCTCAACAACGTGAGAAATGATGGAAGACATGCTTCAAACTTAATTAAATTAACTTAATCGATTGGTAAATACATGTATAATGCTTGTGTAGTGGTTATACAAATAATGTTGTGTAGTGGTTATACAAAATAATGCCTGTAAAATGTATACTAACTTGAAAACCTTGAAAAGTGTATATATATATACACTTTTCAATGCATATATATATATGTGTGTGTGTGTGTGTGTGTGTGTGTGCGTGCGTGCGTGCGTGCGTGCGTGCGTGTGTGTGTGTGTGTGTATGTGTGTTTATACATATATGCGTTGACGATACATCAGTGCGAATGCACAATCAGACCATTGTCTTGTTTAAGCCTGCAGCCACTGGAAACAACGTTTCGCTGATTTAAACAGTGGGTTGTAGACAGGCGCCCGGGATGTTTATTTAGTGTCGATAAAATTGTAAAAAAATGCACTTAACTGAATGCCAAAATATGTTTGTTTCATGGCAAGGACATAATAACATGTGCATGATTGCGAATACCGTTGGTAACATGCATTAAAAAAGCGAACTCAGTTTCATGCGCTTAATACATCTGTTTTTTTTTTAAGGATTCTCGAATTTGACAGAATTTAATATTAGTATTCATGTTTAATTGACGATGCTGCTTCTAAGTTATCATACCATGAAAAAGTTCTTCACAATGGCGACCTACATAAAAGACCGAGATTGAGTTAGATAAATTTTCTCAATCGGCATACCTCGCTGATTATCATTGATAAAGGTAAAGGCAGATTGGTTCCCGTCCTCTTTCGAATTTATCGAGAGGTTCGGGACAGGAACCAGACACGAAACTGCAATGTGACATTTCAAACGCTGTGACGCTGGGAAAACCCCAAATGTAGTTATTTTTAGATTTGATCGAGAATGTAACCCGCCTCCCAGTTTCGTTGAATGGGTCAAGTTCCCCACGGGAACTAATTCCCCGTACCTCCAAAAAAATGTCGTACCAAAATTGTTCGTACCCAATTTTTTTTCGTACCCAATTTTTTGTTCGTACCCAAATTTCTTTCGTACCCATACTTTATTTCGTACCCGAATTTTTTTTCGTACCCAATTTTTTTTTCGTATCCAAATTTTTATTCGTAACATATTTTTTTTCGGCATATTTTTTTGTACCCAAAATTTTCGTACCAAATTGTTTGCGTACCCAAAATTTTCGTACCCACATACACAATTGTGGTGATGTAGATACACTTAAATTGATGCTTTTATATCCATCCTCTTCAAAAGCATCGTCACATCAGTACTGTCAGTACTTTGATTGAAACTGATCAGAATAATGATTAAAACATAACGCAGTGATACATGTAATAGTATACCAATTTATAAATATTAACGAACTGTCATATTTCAATAAACACGCTAACAAGTGACCATCTATTCTGTAAAAGTGAGGAATACTTTGATTTTAGAACGAAAAACGGAATAATGGGATCATACAAATCATATAAATATAAAAAGAAAGATAGTGTTAAAACTTTTGTTGTGTTAACTGTGTGACACAAAAACGAATTAACCCAATAATCATGCCATACTAAAACATTAAACACGTGTACACGTAAAAGCATCATCGGCACACGATTTTAATTAAAGAGTTCTCATATCCCTCTACGTGTATGCCACCGCGACATATTGTTCATCTTTAGGGACATTTTCTTGTATTTCAAACAAGTATTTCCGGTACATCTCCACGCCTTACTTCTTATTTACATTTATTCACATAAGTAATTACGTTAGATCGTGTTCTAATACACAATGTATGCCATCATCAGTAGTAAGTAGTAATAGTGAAATCAGATATTGAGTTATTGTAATCATGACCCTGTGCACACTGTTGATTGATTTGCCTGAGCAATCCGATCACCAGTATTCCAATTATAAGTATACTCACAAGAAACATATCGATTGTTCTCTAAATAAACGAATGTTAAAACAATATATGTGTGTTTTATCACATCTTTATAGTAGTAAAAATAAATAAATGGAATTTATTAATATACGAATATTACTATTATATGAAAATGTGTGTGAAAAGGAGAATTTGTCATTTCTGGACATGTATTTATGGTAACACCCTTTCATGTTAATATCAAAACTATATACCGAATACTTGCCTAGCTATGATAAACGTTTTAAGGTACTAAGTGAATATTGCTTGAGTATATAATTATAGACGTTAATAAACTTCAGTCAAATATTTCGAGGAGTGCAATAACAAGTATTATGTGGTCCACTTGCAACCTGTGGACATACTTAAAGTTAAAATATTGAACAACAAAACTTGGTAGGTCTCAAATGCCACATAGTACTTGTGGTAAGAATGTATACTCAATATTCACTTAGTACGTTTATCTGTAAGATGCAAACGTTCACCCGGCAACTTATGAACTTGGATATCAAGGTTGGTCATAAAACAACTTTAACTTATTGTTTAAGCTATGGCTGTGCCATAAATTGATAGATTTTAAAACAAATGGGCACAAATGTAAAATAGTATTAGGCGGCGCATCGCGTGTAAACACGTCTTCTTACCT
This sequence comes from Dreissena rostriformis, assembly GCA_007657795.1. Lineage (NCBI taxonomy): Eukaryota > Metazoa > Mollusca > Bivalvia > Myida > Dreissenidae > Dreissena > Dreissena rostriformis. Next base: position 20,878 of record VMBQ01005132.1, on the reverse strand, counting down.
CAGGTTTTAAGATAAACTTAGATGCCTTAGAGGTCAAAGTTCAACTGTGGCCACGTATAGCTTACATGTTCCCAACTCAGTCATACATTTGCTATATATTGATGGATTTTTAAATAAGTAAAGCATCAAAGACAACGAGTCGGTTTAAAATCATGTCTACATAACTCAAATGTAAAGGTAACATGTAGAGCTCAAATGCCAAATTGAGCCATAACACATATTGTTTGGATTGTAACCTTGTCATCATCATAAAAATTTAACAAATTACTACTTATGATAACAACCAGGAAACAATGGTTAAAATTCAAAGATCAAATTTGGCCATAAAAAAGGTTTCTTTGACTTACAATTTGACATTCATCATGCAATTTTAAAATAACTTAACCACAGATTACTGATGTCCCGTGTGTTCGTACCTCGAGGTAGGGTCAAACTTAGTTGTCAGAAAGTCAAATTCGGCCATAAACCTATCATGTGTTTTTACTAAAATGGAACATTGGACATTCGTGTCCCTTTGACACATTCCTTTTTAATAATGGCCTAAGAGATTGATAGTGTATGCTTCGTTCATGGGCATGGTTGAAATTGTATGTTTAAATGCAAAAGCAAAAATTGTTCTTATTTAGAAACATTACATGATATATTGCATTTTTTATTATCTTGTAAATGATTTATTGAAACTCCATCTTGTTACACATATACAATTTATCTGATGACACATATATTTCTGACAAACCACAGGCAGCTGTATCATTAAAAAATCAAAATCAATGTTTGCCTTCCCCTCCCAACTCAGGCTTCTACCCAAACTCCGTCGCCACCCCGTGACCTCCAGTCATGCATGACTGGTTAAGGTTGATACATGTTTGTACCAATACTCTATAATGATCGGAATACTATTTGAAAGAATATCCCCATTCATATTGATTATAGATGCACTCGGTATGAAACGCACTATATGCATGTTGCTTAAAGATTGCAGCAAACCGAAATCATCTGTTTTTCTTTCGATTCTACACGCGAATTCATGGAAGTCAAACAGATAATTGATATTCTGGAACTCAATATCACAACATTTTGTTACTGCAATATATTGAAAAAAGTGGTTTTCAGTTAGCAACATATGTACAATATTGGTTATCATGCAATTTATAACAACGCGCTATGTCATACTAAAAAATGAACAAAACCTGCATGTGCAGTAAAAATAGGAAAACGCTCAAAAGCTTATTTGAATTGATTATACAAAAAAAGCTGCATAATACCTTTTGACCCGCGATAACATTAAAGTCGCTCATCGCCGTATCTCGTTGCCGTATATCGTTGCATTATCGCGTTTCGGTAAGATTAAGTTAAGTGTGTTTATACTTTTAAGTGGATCGCTTTGTTAGTATTTGAAATCGATTATAGAATATGGGGGCCTTATTTAGCATTGAGCTTATCTTTAGTTTTATTTTGCCGCACATTACATTAACGTGAATGAGCTGCATAAATTGAACAAAGAATGTACATAAATTAGAATTTAATGTTTTTCGTATGTAGTGTATTTGTACAGGTCATATTAAAATGAAGTCATCGTTTTCACATATTGTACATGTTTGCAAAAGACAATAAACACATCGGATAACCTTCATAAATTCAGGGAATACATTAAACTACATTTAACGGTAACATTATGAAGTCATATAATTCTGCCAATTTCGTATCAAAATGTTAATATATAAGCAGTGCCATATTGCAACATCAAGGGATACCACTGCTGTCCTTGCTTGAGAATATTTAAGTTATCCGTGACATGAGTTCCTGTATATGATGGATAACTTGTCAACTTATTTTATGGTTGGAAACTTCTTTTGTTAAGCAGCTGAACTACCATTTCATGTTTTCTGACTTACAATTATATTGTAGATAGAAAAATATCTGTGCATTTTAATTGTAGCATACAATCGTTGCAAATCAATGTTTTGATTGTTCTATTTGAAAGAGGCGTACAACTCTTGTCCAAACGAACATGTGATTCATTCAAACTATACAAACGCAACGTTAAATTCAGACACAATTATCGTCATTATAGATTGCATAGTTATGTACATAGATCTATAATATTTTCATATGGAATATAACATCGCTATATACACATACCAAGTAGGAGATGAATGTATCATCTAACTGTAATTTAATTTGTTTTCAACAAGTTTAATCAGCTGCTCACAATTCCCCTAGTATGTAAATAGCCAAAGTGATATCGATGATACCTATCAAATGTTCGGTGGGTCCAATTGCTATAATAATGTTACGAAACCGGCTCAAATTAGAAATTAGAAATTAACCGAAGCTAAATAACTATATTAGTATTGAAGAAAGATCCATAGTCCAGGTACTCTGTACCCAAAGCCCTCTATTGGTATATGAAGTAAAGATGAATCCATTGAACAGTTTATTAACTTTAAATCTGCACACGGAGCGAGGCGGACAGACAGAGAGACGAACGATATGATCTATACATGCATCGAATTTCCCTCGGGGAACAAAATATTCCCCGAAGTTTTTACTGCGCTAGGAAAATACAATCCCAATGTATGGGCCTCTAACTGATATTAAATATTAAATAAATCACGAAAGTTTTTCGTATGTCATAATTTGGTCAGAAGAGGCATATAATATAAATTTAAGAGTTTGTTTAAATTAAAATATAACAATTATTGTGGGTTTTACAAACACATTTGTTAAACATACGTGGTCCTTAGACGGCGTTGCTTTCGTCGCTTTTGTCAATACAGTTGGGGTCGCCGTCGCACATTCTCCCATTGGGATACACTCCCCGTCCCCACAAGTGAACTCGTCCGGCCGGCACTCTGCAAACAAATAAAGCACGGAGAGACACCACTCGGCCACATTGTCGCCCACTTCTTAATACATATCAAGAACGGATAAACACCGTTGTGTATGTTATATTATCGCTTTAAATCGTTAACAATACAATGTGTTTTAAACAGTATACTTTTCGGGAAATTTAAACTTGTCATATAGATACACAAAGGTAATAAACAGGACAAAACGAGACAATAACATATTACAGAATATATGCGAGTAAAATGTTGTTTCATAAACAGTAGGACATAAGAGGCTTGTAGAAATGGTTAGTATAGACTTATATAGTTGTCTTTTAATACCAGCGAAACGTGCAAAAATAACTACCTAGCGTCAAATACATTAATATCATGTTGATCAGCAGCAATTTTGAAACGAGACACATAACTGGGTGTAATTTCGTGAATAAACAAACACAATATAAAATTTGTTTTCACACTCTGCACTCTACAAAATAATATATATTTAAATACTACAGTTGTTAATATCAAATTTTGAGTTGTATTGGCCATGTTCATACATGTAAAGTTATTACAGTCATCCAATACGATTCCCGTTCAAGTCACAGGAGGGAAGCCCATATTTTTAACCAGGTTTTTCAAAGGAAAAAACTGGTTATTAGATTGGCGAATGCGGGCGGGCTGGCTGGCTGGCGGGCGGGAGGAACAAGCTTGTTCGCTCTCTAATTCAAATAGTTTTTATCCGATCTTTACGAAACTTGGTCAGAAGTTGTATCTAAACAATATCTAGGGCAAGTTCGAATATGGGTCATGGCGGGTTAAAAACTAGGTCACGGGGTCACTTAGTGCGTTTTAAACATTGAGCATGTTGTCCGCTCAATAATTCAAATAATTTTCATCGGATCTTTACGAAACTTGGTCAGAAGTTGTATCTAGACAATATCTAGGTCAAGATCGAATATGGGTCATGCCAGGTTAAAAACTAGGTCACGGGGTCACTTAGTGCGTTTTAAACATTGAGCATGTTGTCCGCTCTCTAATTCAAATAGTTTTCATCCGATCTTTACGAAACTTGGTCAGAAGTTGTATCTAGACAATATCTAGGTCAAGTTCGAATATGGGTCATGCCGGTTAAAAACTAGGTCACGGGGTCACTTAGTGCGTTTTAAACATTGAGCATGTTGTCCGCTCTCTAATTCAAATAGTTTTCATCCGATCTTTACGAAACTTGGTCAGAAGTTGTATCTAGACAATATCTAGGTC
>VMBQ01005132.1:0-15291 GCA_007657795.1 Dreissena rostriformis | reverse complement strand
CAAGAATTTGACTGACAACAGCCCAGGGTACTGGCTTTGCTGATGCAAGATACGCATCATTCCCTGCCAATTCAGTGTTGCCTGAAGCTGAAAAATATCGATCCTCTTGTCAAAATCCAGAAATCGCGGCAGGTCCAAACTATGGCGTTTCACATAACAAGCATCACGTCAAAAGTAATGGACTTGCGGTCCTTCGTATTGTGTCATTGGACGCCATGTGAGATTTCTGTGTAACATAATAAACTTAAACTATGTCTGACAATCGTTATATGATTTTTACCCCTCGAAACCTCGGTATAGACAACAAAATCATCTAATTTGAGTGGATAGTTACATAGTTATGATCATTAATAGGTTTTGGTGGCCATCTTTGTGGCCATTGTGGACGCCATGTTGGATTTGTGTGTAATATAATAAACTTAAAAAATGCCTGATATTCTTAATGTGTTCTTTGCCTCTTGAAGCCTATGTATATCCACCAAAATAATCAAATTTGAGTGGATATTTACATAGTTATGATCATTAATAGGTTTTGGCGACTATCTTGGCGGCCATTTAGACGCCATGTTCGATTTGTGTGTATTTTTGTTAACTTTAACAATGTCTGATGATCTTTATGTGTTCTTTGCCCCTTGAAACATAGCTATAGACACCAAATCCATCAATTTTGAATGGATAGTTACATAGTTATGATCATTTATAGGTTTTGGTGGATATCTTGGCGGCCATTTTGGACGCCATTTTGGATTTGGGTGTACTATAATAAACTTAAACAATGTATGATGATCTAAATGTGTTCATTGCCCCTTGAAACCCATAGATAGCCACTAAAATAATCAAATTTGAGTGGATATTTACATTGTTATGATCATTTGTAGGTTTAGGCGGCCATCTTGGCGGCCATTTTCGACGCCATGTTGGTTATGTGTGTACTATTGTACACTTAAATGATCTTAATGTGTTCTTTGCCCCTTGAAACCTAGGAATAGACACCAAATTCATCAAATTTGATTGTATAATTACATAGTTATAATCATTAATAGGTATTGGCGGCCATATTGGCGGCCATCTTGAAAAAAAACTTTCCGGAGGTCCGATTGTGGTAAAAAGAAGCTTCTACCCTACCAGGTTCAGTTAAAATACCCTTTGGTGGTTGAAGGTATTTTTTTCATATATTGACCCTACTAAAATACTACCTGCAATTTGCGGTTCAATTTCTCCCAGACAATTTATGAAAATTAAGCTGATTGATGCCCCATCTTCAAAGCAGTAAAACATACCAAAAAACTGCCAGTTCCAGACTGTAATCAACCATTTACATATGCTACTGGCATGCACTTCCAAGATATATAGGTGTAGTTTTGCCCCCCTTACTGGTACACCGCACCTCAATTTTGGGTACTTGGCTGATGGACTACTGATACAGTTGTTATTTAAACATATTGATACATGCAATAATGGAGAGTTTATTTTTTATACATTATTTTACCAGACACTGTTCTTTTTTGCTGAGATCTAATGAGCGTATTTGTTTCTTCAATTATGCAATGAGTACCTAATGCGCATGCTGGTCTGGGGTTACACTGACCGCATATACATGTAGCATAAGACCCATTTTATCATGACGCGGCTCAATGGTTCTACCACTGTGTTAAACATGGTTAAACGTAACACAGAGCTCATGAGCGAGCGGATCCGTACTCTAGTGATGGCACACTGGATTCATAACCGTCGCAAACTAACTGGTCTAACGAGCACATTTGCGTTTTTAATACGTACATCGGCGTGTTCCAAAAACTGACCGTTTTGGTCGTAGAAAAGAATACCAATCCGGTGTGACGCGGGTAAAAACACATGAGATGTTACACCGAGATGCAGTTCTTGGTGCTTTAAGCCAAAAAGACACACAAATATGTCTTGTTTAACTATCCCTCGTCACCTATTCAATATGTCTTAAAGTCTTTTAGGGCGGTGGTCAAATGGGCGAGCAACCCGATGTACTCGATACAATGTATTTGAGCCGCGCTCTGAACAACCGGGGTTAAATGCATGTGTGTAAAGTGTCGTCCCAGATTAGCCTGTGCAATCCGCACAGGCTTATCAAGGACAAATCTTCTCACCTAAAGTTGATTTTCGCTAAGAGGAAACTTCATTGAAACAAAAAATATCATGAAAGCGGAAATTGTCGTCTCTGATAAGCCTGATTTTATTCGCCAATTTAATTGTCCGTCTGTCCTTTAATGGAGGAATGTGACAAACAGTGCGTCAATTCTGAACCGCTCGTCTAATAGATTGTCAAATTTATAAATTCATGGTTTGGTACATAACCAAACGGAGTGCTGGTTTAGTGCAGCTCAATTGGTCGTTGTCGACACAGGTACTACTTAAAAGTACCCCAGGTACTTTTAAGTACACTACAAAATACCAGTGGTATGGAAAATATGCTTTAAAGTATCCCGGAGTATGGCCGGATACTGTTTAGTATGTTTTCCTACCCAGGGTACATTGTAGTACACTTAAGGGTACCCGGGGTATTTTTAAGTAGTACCTGTGCCGACAATGACCAATAGAGCTTTATTGCACTTTACAGGCGTTTTAAAACCATGGCAGTTTAATGTTAGGAGGCCATTGATGTTCTTTGAAATAATAAGCAAATTGTGCACACGTTAATGCAAATATAATCATTAACTGTGTCGGCATAAATTAAATTTAAACATACAAAATACTTTAACATATGACAAAACTGCTCGCTGTATTTCAAACTGTTCCTTTTTGGTTTCTTATTCGTAAGTCTATGTTACGTCGATACAATATGGTTAACGTAAAACCTAGTTATCTAAGCGCATAGTGTGCACAAATTCAAGGACAGTTTTGAGAACAAACAGCAACTCAGTGGCGCCACAATATCAATGACAGTAAAGGCAGATATCCGCACTTCTTGCCGAAAACTAAAGTATTTTCCAACCCTCCGCATATGCAAATTAGACTGATTCATTTTTCAACATATTAGCATCGCTCTGTGAAAAGGGGGTTAAATGCATGTGCGTTAAGTGTCACCCAGATAAGCCCGTGCAGTCCGCACAATAGTCCGCTAATCAGGGACGACACTTTGCGACTAAACTGGATTTTTGCTAAGACGATACTTTCTTTTAACGCAAAATGTCATAAAAGCGGAAAGTGTCGTCCCTAATTAACCTTCCGCTTTTATGACATTTTGCGTTTTAAGAAAGCATCGTCTTAGCAAAAATCCAGTTTAGTCCCAAAGTGTCGTCCCTGATTAGCCTGTGTGGACTGCTTTGATGAATAGGTTTCTATCGAGTTAACGTACTTATATAAGAATTGTGACATGTTTCATGCAATAAACGTTTAATCTTGAACTAACAACGGCGCGTTAAGCCGGAGATCTTTGGAAATAACACTGCTCATATCCAATGCAGAGTTGATACATAGCACACTTCATGTATTTGCTTACCTTTTTAAGTAACCATCCCAACTTGCTTGTGGCGTCCATTTCTTGCATTCATTGGAACAAATCTTTCTGAAAAGAAACAAAACGTATTTGATAATTGAATGTTACAACAGATATTAAATAGGTTTTTGAACAATTTATGTCTTAATAATAATATCTATATGCGATAAATTGTATAGTCTTTGTCGGCGGATGAACAACAGTTGTATTGTAGCTCTAAAAACACACAACATCGCACTCAGATTTAAAGGACTTGTTAACAGATTGTCGAAATAACAGTTATCAAACCTTTGATTACAAATTCAACAAATAAAGTGGTAGTGGGCTGGGTTTTGCTTCCGAATGTCCCAAGTTCAAATTTCGGAAAGGCTTTTTTTTATAGCAAACTTGTTCTGATTGCTTCTATAATTAATTTAGACTATTCCAAATATAATAGTTGGGTAAGAACAAGCTTTTAATATTATTTTTCAAACATACGAAAATCTGTGCACAAGTCCCTTCAAATCACTTACGATGACGAACATGAGCATCAGATCAAACTACTACCTATACTAAATGAGCCTCGCTCTGTGAAATGTGGGTAAAATGCATGTTCGTAAAGTGTCGTCCAAGATTAGCCTGTGCAGTCCACAATGGCTTTGCAGGGACGACACTTTCCGCTTTTATTATATTTTTCGTTTAAAGACAGTCTGTTCTTGGAAAAAATCTAGTTAAGGCGGAAAGTGTCGGCCCTTATTAGCATGTGCGGACTGCACAGGCTGATCTGGGACGACACTTTACGCACATGCATTTAACCCCCTTTTCACATAGCAATCTCAATTATATATTCTTTCAGATATCAGGGTCAAGATGACATCATGCTTTGTTTCTCCAACAATTCGAACGGAAACAAAAGAACACTGCAAATTGAACAATAATTACAAAGGTGGATTACAAATAAGCGATTGTAACAGTATATTATGTTATATTATATGCCCGTAGAGTTATTTCATTCGTTCATTTACTCTGTTGTGAACATTCGGACTTCCACTTGACAATTCTTGGAAAACTGTGAAATCGCCAATCATTTACCAGGTCACTTTCACATTTATATTTTGTTAAAACGTTTAGCTCGATAAAGTTTTTCTGCGCGTCAAATTTTCAACTGAACTGATAGTAATCCTCATAGTCAGCATTTTCAACTTAAACTCAACATTAACCTTGGGAAATGTGGAAGCCTAATGTCTATGGGAAAACAAAGCAACTTTAATCAGCGAGCAGATTTCATCTATAAATGATTTACTCCATCGGATAAAAAGCGCTTAACCGAGCCCTTTGTCAATTACATTAAGAATTTCAAACGGAATCTTATCTGGTTTAAAGTTAGTTTTTTTTGTAGCTTTTATGTACTGATGTTTATATTTATCAGTTTAAAGCATTAATGACAAACTTCAAAACATGCCAAATCTGTGAACATGTCCCTTTAAGTTTTAAATTACAATACATGGTTAATTAATGTGGAAAAGCCATTAATTCCGTTACACCGAAGTCATGTTAGTAATTGAAAATCAAGAATGAATAAACATCAGACGAAAACTTGAATAAAAGTAAAAACAAAAAGATAAATAAAAGTTAACCACATCAGGGCTCGAACCACTGACCCATGGGGTAAAATCAAAGCGCCGAAACCACTCAGCCATCCGTCTTCACTTGTGTATGTGTGTAATTCAGAGTTTATGTTCGGGTCGTCGTTGAGTCTTTACGACTACATTATGTGCGGACCTGACCATCCGTCTTCACATGGGTTGCCATTTATTTTATACCTTGTATAACTATCTACGTGTTGTTACAAAATATATCAATAACACAAAAAATCGATATTTTTAGATCGTTTCGCGTCTGAGACGCTTCATAATTTTATCAATTTCTTACGAAGATTTTTCGTAAACAAAAGTGTATTTTCAGTATAAGTCTGCGGCATAAGTGTTATTTTGCACACTGATGTACATTGTTCATTTATATATTGAATCTGTGACAAAACGTTGAAAATTCTCATTTTGATAAACTGTGAACAAGTCCCTTTAAAATGAACTTAAACAGTTATCGGAGAAGAGGGGAAAAGTCCAAAGGACCTGATCTGATTCATCAGTTTGTGAGAAGTTTCAGTTTTAACATACTTGACACAGATTCGAAATCGGCAGAGATATCATAGGGACAAATATTCTGAACAAAATTATTGCAGATTGAGCAATAAATATTGCCTCTAAGCTATTTCTTTCATTTGAATATAAGGCCTTGCTTTTAACCCCACAAGACTTATTTCGAAATCGGCCGTGATAACATTAGCAAAAACTGGCCCGATCTCTGGCGACTATGTTTTTTAACGAACCGGAACCATTTTCAAAGCTGATACATCACTACAACAAAAATCCTGACCAAGTTACATCAAATTTGGACTGAAAGTGTGATTTCTATAGTGTAAACAGGGTTTCAAGATAGTCAATTTAAGGAAAACTGCACAGCCCCTTGGCGGTCATGTTTTTGAAAAACCGGAACCATTATCGAAAACAGCCGAGACATCATTAGAACCAATGTTCTGACAAAGTTTCAATAAAATTCGATAATAAATGTGACTTCTTGAGTGCAAATAAGCTTTTCATTGAAAATGACCTACTAACGTAGTCGTGGCCCAGTCTGAAACTCGGCCAATCTATTATTCGGACAAATGTTATGACCAAGTTTCAGGCATATTTGGAATAAAAATGTGACCTCTAGAGTGTTAACAGGGTTAATGTTGATGACGGACGACAGACGACGCACGATAGACGACAAACGATGGACAAAAGGAGATCACAAAAGCTCACCATGAGCATATTGCGCTCGAGTGAGCTACATATAGGGATATTAAATAAATCTTCAATCTATCGATGAAATAAGATCGCAGCAATGTTATAAAAAGTTATTTCCGAACATAAATGCAATATTCGCATTGGTAAAAAACATGCCAGCAAGTCATCGTTAGTGTAAACTCAGTTTAAGTACCTTACGAAGACAAACAAAGTGGTGACTTTCGCAATGAAGGATGGTCACATTTATGGTTGTCGTTTGATAGAGTCTCATGCGATGATTACAATTGGCAGCGAGAATGTTCAAGTTATTGACATCATAAAAATACCCGTCACATCGGAATGATGTCCTCAATGTAAATAAGACAGTGATTGTGTAATGCGAAAAGGCCAATAAGAAAATAATAATAAAAATATTAAGTCTAATGTATGAGCATCCGCCACACACACTTATTGTCTGTGTGCTGCGATTAATCAGATTTATATTCCTCTGCGAACTATATTGCAGTGTATTCACATTTAGCCAAATATGACTAGTTTCAAGTTTCGGTCATGGTTGAACATTGATTTAGACGAATGTATGCCAATTATGTTTTATCTGAGCGTGTGCACAGGTCACCAGGACATCCGGTTCACGGCAAAGTGCGAAATATAGTCGCAAAATTAACATTCTTCAGGGACAGGGAACTAGTGAGGAAACAATGGAAACATCTTACAGACACAAACTACCAAATGCACGAGCAGTTTCCATCGGAAGTGGTAGAGAAGCGACGCAAACTGGTTCCCCGCATGAAAGATGCCAGAAAGGAGGGCAAACGTGCGTGGATCGCATACAATACGTTGTACGTCGACGGCAACCCGGTACGTCCCTAGGAACACTACGAGGGTGAACTGTCTATATTATCGTGGAACGTGCACGGACTCACAAGAGACAAAAAAGAATCGAGTGATTTTGTAAATATTCTTAAAAATTATGATATATGTTTTCTTTATGAATCTTGGTGTGACTCAAATAGTAATATCCAGTTTAACGGATATATATCTCACAATTTTTATCGTAAATTCAAACATAAAAAAGCAAAACGTAGTAGCGGTGGAATTGTTTTACTTTACAAAGAAAATTTAAAGAATGGAATACATGTAATAAAAAACCATTATGACACTCTAATTTGGTTAAAACTAGATCATTCTTTTTTTAATACTTCAGAAGATATTTATCTATGTGGATCATATATATGGGGTGATGATTCACCAATATACAATATTTTTAACGTTGATTTGTTTGATATTTTAGAAAATGATATATGTTTATATGAAACTCTTGGTTGTGTGTTTATATGTGGTGATTTTAACAGTAGAGTTGGCGATAAAAAAGATTATATTGTTTGTGACAAATTTAATAGTTGTATCGATAGCCAAGATTATACTTCAGATTGTATCCCTGACAGGGCCTCATTAGATAAATCACTCAATAGTAACGGTGTCAAATTGCTCGATATTTGTAAAGGCGCATCGTTTCGAATTGTAAATGGTCGCATTGGTAATAGTGATCAGTACACATTTTTGTCAAATAACGGTTGTTCAGTGATCGATTATCTTTTAACAAAAGAAAGTAACTTCTCACAGATACAACAATTTTATATACAACGTTTTAATGAATGGAGTGACCATGCACCGTTATGCTTTTCATTGTTATGCAATAACAGATCGCATAGCGAAGAAAAACAGTCAGAAACTAAATATAAATGGAATGACTCTTTGCGTGAACAATTTCGATCGGGGATTATTCGAATATTGCCAACTTTTAATGATATTGTGCATAATATAAATTGCCCTGACAGGGACTCAATTAACGTTTTGATTGACAAGTTTTCTAATACTATCCGCGATGTTGCAGATCCATTGTTTGCCAAAGATTGTTTTTATTCACACGATACTTATTTTGAAGGATATACTAAAAAGAACAAAGATTGGTTTGACCATGATTGTACTGTTGCCCGTAATATGTACTTGGAAGCGCTCAAATTGTTTTATGTTGACAAAAGCGATACAAACAGGTCTATTTTGTGTGATGCAAAAACTAATTATAAAAATATTGTTAGAAAGAAAAAGCATGCAGACTATTATAAACGTATGTCCGATTTGGCAAATTTACGCAAAAGTAGGCCCAGAGAATTTTGGAAACATTTTAAATCTAAATCGGCAAAAACATCTTCCAAAATAACTCTCCATGAGTTTAAAAATTACTTTGAAAATTTAAGCACAGACATTTCGCATGATAAGAATTATGATGCTGAAAATTTTAATAGTTATACTGATTTTGATAATCCTAATCATGTTTACCCTGAGCTCGATGATCAAATTTCAGTTGAAGAGGTAATTAATGCTGTTAAGTCATTGAAGCGGAACAAATCTTGCGGTAGTGATAATCTTTTGAACGAGTATTTTATTGAAAGTGTTGATATATTAGCCTTGCATATATGCGACTTATTTAATTGTATATTGAACTCAGGATACTATCCCGAAAAATGGACCGAGGGAATAATTGTCCCTCTTCACAAAAAAGGTTCAAAAGAAGATGTTAATAATTATAGAGGGATTACTTTAGTTAGCTGTTTATCTAAGCTCTTTACAACCGTGTTAAACAATCGTATTGAAAATATCTGTTGTGAAAATAACACTATTTCGGACGCCCAATTCGGATTTCGGAAAGGGCGGTCTACGACTGATGCAATATTTATTCTCCATTCTCTTGTTAAAAAATATTTATTTGAAAATAAGAGATTGTATATTATTTTTGTAGACATGATGAAATGTTTTGATACTATTTATAGAAATGCATTGTGGTTAAAAATGTATAAATGTGGCATACAGGGTAAAATTCTTAGGATTGTTCGGGATATGTATCAAAAAGTTAAATCTTGTGTTAAGTCATTGTCTTCATATTCTGACTATTTTTCATACGCAGTGGGGCTACGTCAGGGGGAGGTTATGTCCCCTTTATTATTTTCATTGTTTGTAGAAGATCTCGAGTTGTTTTTACAAAATGATGTACAATCCGGATTGCATATTGATGACATTGTCTTGATTTTACTGTTATTTGCTGATGATATGGCCATTGTAGGTAAATCTCCAGATGAAATTCAAAATCATTTAGATAATCTATATTATTATTGCAATGTTTGGGGATTAAAAGTAAATACAGAGAAAACACAAATTATGGTATTTCGGAAAAGAGGCGGATTATTGCCCAATGAAAAGTGGACCTACAATGGACATGTCATTCAAGTTGTGAACGATTTTAATTATCTAGGAGTTGTTTTTAATTATACCGGGAGTTTCACATTGAATCAGGAACACCTAACGGGTAAAGCATTAAAAGCAATGAATATCTTATTATCTAAATGTCATGACTATGATTTAAAGCCCAAAATACTTTGTCAACTATTTGACGCTTTTGTTGGTTCCATCTTAAACTATGCCTCGGAAGTTTGGGGCTATACTAAATCTAAGGAATTAGAAAGAATCCATTTGAAATTTTGTAAACGATTATTAAAGGTTAAACTTAACACGTGTAATGCATGTGTATATGGTGAGCTTGGTAGATATCCCATGTATATAAATAGATATATGCGTATCATTAAATATTGGTTTAATATACGTAGATCTAAAAATATCATTATTAAAACTGTATATAACTTGACCGTTTCAGATTATCACAAAGGCTGTCATAATTGGATATTTAATGTTAAAAAGATGCTTGATGACTATGGTTTCAGTTATGTATTTGATGATGTAACTAATATTAATATTGACACTAACACATTTGTAGAGGAATTTAAACGCAGGGTATATGATCACTTTATACAGGATTGGTATGGAACGTTAAATAACAGTTCAATGTTAGATGTTTATAGAAGTTTTAAAACCAACTTTGAATATGAGTCCTACTTAGACATTATTCCAAGAAGTTTGAGATACCTTTTTACTAGACTGAGATTGTCAGCCCACCCATTACATATTCAAACCGGTCGCTATGCAAGACAAATAATTTCTAGAAACCAACGATATTGCATTTGTTGCGATTCGACTGATATTTAAGATGAATTTCACTTTATTTGTATTTGCCCGACGTTTGGAAACATTAGAAAAAAATACATTAAAGCATGTTATTATAAAAGACCATCTATGTATAAATATTTAAGTTTACTGCAAACGAATAATAAAACAGAACTAATAAATATATGCCTTTATGTTAAAGAATCACTTAAAGTACGAACATCTATTCTAAATGCAAGAATGCTGTAATTGTTCATCCTCTTTTTCTTTTGTCCTTTTCTTTTTTTGTTGTTATATTTAATTTGTACTCACGCCACTTTATTTGCTTAGTAAATGATTTGTAAATATGTATAAAACTTTGTTCCTATCACAATTGACAAACTGTACTGTTATCATTATGTGTTGTTGACGATGTACATTGTACAAGTCGAAATAAACTGTCTGTCTGTCTGTCTTTATTAGAGGTTTTATTCCCCTGCGGGCTATATAGAAGTGTACGCACCATTAGTCAAATATGGCTAACGTATTCAGTTCCCCGAATAAGCGTTTTAAGAAACAAATGAGACCACCCTCTCTGTTACGGGTTATTTTATCTTAATTTCAACTACTTTTAAATGTTAATAGTTTAAAGAATAAACAAAGTCCATCAATAATGTGTATGGAAAATCGTGGACACTGTAGTTACCGGCGAGAATTTTATTGAAAATGCAGACGATAGCGATTTCCTTTGAAAATAAACGTCCAATAGCCTATTAATAGAGCTTATGATAATGGCACATTTTTAACACCAGCAGTTACCGTGACACGGTCTTGTTCCAGGTAATCTTTCATGACTCAAGTTCAACGTAGGCGGTAAATGGACGTAAACAAAACGAAGGAAATCACGTCATTTCCTGAGCTTCTTGTATTGTCTGCTAGCTAACGCTAGAGTAAAGATAACATTTTTGAACGAAGAATTTCTAGAAAAGCTTCTTATTTGAGTGCATTAATTAATATCAATTATCTGTGTATCATGGCACGATATAGTTCACTGCAGCTATCGAAACGGTCATTATAAGCCACGATACATCAGTTCAATAAGTAGCATTCAATAACTAATAGAAACATTGCAATCTATTTGTCTACATACATGAATCATTCTAATCATACAATAATCCAAATAGTTGTATCCTTTATTAATTATCATTCGAGAAAGATGCAAAATATATAGGACTAGGTAAATGCCGTTCATCCATGGCACCACCTCGTTAAGAGATGCATAAACACGAGCACATGATAATTCCTTGGTGGTGATAAGGGCCGGAAGGGTTTGAAAATAGCGCAGAAATTTAGAAGACGAGTAGGTTTGATAGGTTTTTTAGAGATATTTGCTTATTTCAAAAATCGTTCAATGTAGTGTAGTAGACAAATAACTGGAGATTTGTTTCAGCACATGTACAGAAACATGCAATGACAACACCTTTCAAAACGTGAGGACCTACATTAGTTGTAACATGCTAGAATTTGAAATTACGAATGCATCATTTCGCCTTTGTGATTTGCAAATGTTCACTAAATTATTTCATTTATGCCATAACATAGTTAAATAAAATACACATATTGCTAAAAACAAAAGCTGAACTGGCTAAGGGTCGAATAGAAATTCTTGCATATTCCAAAAATGTGGCGCTAAGAACAGGCGGTAGCGCAAATGCAGTTGATTAAATACTTAAACGAACACTATTATTAATGCGTGGCAGCTGATGCTATACGCCTTACATTATTATTTCTAATTATTAAGACTCATGTTAAGACTTAAACCAGATCTGTAACAGAGCACACACACGATTTCCAAACAACGTGTCTATTTCGCCAGCACATTTGCTCCAAACAAACTCAGCGCATTCCGCTTCTGAAAAGGGAAAATCAATTAGTTTGTAAAGATTAAGCCTTCTAACAAAACGGGTTGAGTTACCGGTGAAACAAGCTAACAATTCTATTTTTATGAAAATGGGTCACAACTCCAGTTGTATCGTAAATATCCGAACCAAAATATCGAGGTACACAAGTTCATTTACTGATTAATATGTTTGTCAAGTTAAATCCCTCTATCATCATAACTTTTGGAGTTCCTCGCGACACAAATTAAACATATACCTTGTTGCTAAAAAAGAGGTTGTTACTCCAGTTAGGTCGAACACATCGAAACCAAAATATGGAGGTGCACAAGACCTAACATATTGATATCGCAGTTAATAGAAACTAACGTTAATTGCTCGACAAGGAAAACAAAATAATACTGTTCATCATTGTTGTATACAGTAATTCAGTTGTGTGTATATTTTAAAAACTATCACTGTGGGAACCAATATCGAAATAAATTAACAATAACTTTTGCTCTTGGCTTTGGTAACAGTGAAGATAATCCACAACATATATCATGATAAGCCTATATGAAATAATACCAATACAAGCTCACTCTATTTTTATTTTCTTAACCTCTCATACTAATTACCAGAGCAACGATGTGGTCCTATGAATATAAACTGTGGAAACGAAGAAACATAAAACTCATTGACTGAAAATCGTTGTCTGATAAAATACATAACAACTAAGTCATTAGAAAACATCATAAACGTTCGTAAATACCATTTCATTTTTTAAATATTGTATAAATAAAAAAAATACAAAGCTGTTACAATAAATATGAGTGCTTTGAACAAAAAACAATAAACACTATTTTAAGGGCACAAATAATGACTATCAAACATTACAGGCTCATAAATCAGGTATAAATTTATTTGTTAACAACACTAAAAGTTTGATACACATTGTAAACATTTATTTAAGATGCATAAAGATGAACATTGAAACAAGACAATGATCGAACCGCAACGATAAATTATCGTTTACAAAAAGTATACACAGGTATGCATGTTCAAGCTCTATCACTGTATAGGTGACAGTGCAATAGTATCGTCAACTAGTCGCACTTTCGAATCAACACCGACCAGAATTTTCTTGTACCCACCATATCTGTATGACGGCTTGGGTCCACATATGTAATTTGGCATATGCGCCATCCCTGGTCAAATCCGTATGCGAACGCGTGGCACAGAATACTGAAACCCAATGATTGATCCATTAAATAACATGTCAATGCCATAAATGTTCTATAGAAAAGTTGTATATCCACATATCTTCGACATAATAATCATTTGCGATTTTCAAATTTTCCTACCCCATACATTTAAATAAAAACTATAATAGTATTTTGAGAGTGTCAAACGTTTTTCAATGCAATTGCACGGGCACTCATTAATAATCAAATATATTTCCAAAACTGTGTTTCTTCATTTAATGTTTTGTGTTTGTGGTGACTGAAAACGAAAGTAGACACTTTAAGCTCCAAACTCAGAAATTACAGTTTTGTTGCATATTGTCAATATACACGAATTGTAATCCATATATTTTTAAAGCTTTAAATTGTAGCCCCCAAAAGGCAAACATGTTGAACGTTTGGACCCCGATAATAATACCTTTTCTTAAAGAGCAGTGTAAGCTGAATGGATTTAAGCACTCAAAATGTTCAGATTGTTGCCCGCTGAATTATTTATACGTTGTATAGAGGAATGATCACTTGAGGAATATATATACATATTATCGCTCAATAATCATATGGAAATTAAACCTTTATTAGTAAAGTGAGGTATAATACAAAACTTACTTTACTAATACCCCCGATACACCGACTCCGTTCGAAGTGCGTTCTGGAAAATGTGACTAAACGGGCTCGAACTGTGAGAGAACGGAATGATCGTAGTAGCAACGTGTTACGAACTGTCTTCGAACTTTGTGGACGGTTGAACGGGAGAGGTGTTTCAGAACTTTAAGCCTACTCAAAATTTTCTTCCGATCATCCCGTTCTATAATAAAACGTAGTGACAACGTACTGGAAACGGAAAGGACGTACTAAGGTCGGGTTAGAAACGTGCCAGAACGTAGTGCGATCGGACCGAAATAACCTGTACGATGCCACACCGATCGAGTCCGTTTCTAGTCCGTCCAATCCGTTCTCAGACAGACCGACCCTGTCCGCACTACGTCTCAAGTACGATCTTGTTTCGTGTAAATAAATATAAACTAAAAGATAAGTTCTTACAACGTTTGCAACACGTTCTATAAGTTCTCAGTAGGTTCCAAGCACGTTGTACTCGTTCGGTGCATTTGTTACAACGTTCAAACCGTAAATACATTACGTTCAGACAATGTGCATATAAATAGAGGTCGTTGTTTCAAAATTCGTCATCTGTGATATTAAGTCGAAACATGGACAATCTTGGAGCTGACTGGCAACGGGATGGGACGGGATAGGAACGAGCTGCACGTAGCGCGAACTGTGTATGAACGTCATTCAATCATATTGTAGATTTTTCCTGACCAAAACTACCCGTTCAAGCAAGTTCACATCCCGTTCTGCATTTTCTTCGGAAAGTGGTCGAACTGTCTAAGGACGTGATTGGTGTATGGGCTCCATAAGTAGAAAAAATAAATTGTGTAATGACAATTATCCAATGACCCAAATACTGCACATTTTTTCACTCACGCATATGTTACCTTACCTAATTGATCTCGAAAATATTAACATTTACTATGCATAATGTTCTTGCATTGTCCTCGTGTATGTGTATCTTCAATGTGTACAATAAGTATTTCTCTTTTGTGACGGATGTTTTTTTTCGGTCATAATGTTGTGTTATAAAATAAAACCACATAATTTTCCATTCAACACGAATAAAAACTTTTTTGTCACAAACATACTGCTGCGACAGAATATAACATTACTTTATATTATAATAAGCCATTTCACGCATTTAACTGCAGTAATTTTGCCGATTAATTAAAAATACAATTTGTCGGGTTGATCACTTATAGAGCCGGGAGACGCTTCGTCCTTGG
>VMBQ01005131.1:46921-71253 GCA_007657795.1 Dreissena rostriformis | reverse complement strand
TGGGCCGTATGGTCCATGGTCCGTATGGTCCCTAATTCATGAGTACGAATCAAGTAAAATTTCAACAACAACAACAGCCATAGATGCATACATAAACAAACGAATGGTTGTTTTCTAGACTATGGCGCAGTACACCGAAGAGTGCAATAATACGCGACAAAAACTCTTAGACTGTTTACTTCAATCTCGCTGTTACCGTATAGTAAGTAAAGTCTAAAAAAATTAGCTATCGTATGATATAATTCGGATTGTACATTTCGGATACACTTGTAATGCCCTTCAACAGTATACATGTAGCTGTAGGTTGACATTTACTAGTATGTCACGTTTGATAAATAATTTAGCGTCCTCATGATATTATCAAGACAAAGAGGGTGCAGCTGATACCCTATATTTACTTCAAGAAAATAAAAATGTTTTCTTTTGTTTATAATATTGACTCTCCCATAGAGTTATCATATAATATCATACATTGCTTTGTAAATTAGCAAGAAATAGTTTGACATGAACACTAGAGTTCTGATTCTTAGATAAATTGGTTATCTGCTCAACAATCGGAACAAAATCATACAGATTTTGACTGAACTACTAACATTTGACCTTAACATAATAAGACTGAAGGTCATTGTATGATTAACTGGTGAGTGGTTGTTATGCCCCAACGGAGTCAGGGGAATGCATTATGATAAGTAATGTACTTGTCCATCCGTAGATATGTATGTTTTGAAGGTTGTCTTTTCAACACCTCTTTAACTAATGGGTGAAGCCCGCTCAAACTTGTTTAATGACCTTAATGTGTATATGATTGTGAGGAAAGGAATTTCCGCTGCAACAAGTTTTGTCTTTTTGTTTCACTTTGTTTTATTTAATCCAAAAATTTAGTGTTTTTAAAAAAATTACACCCAAATGTTCACAGCTGAATGCCTTTAATGTGAATATGATCGTTTACAAAGGAAATTTTGCTGTGACCAGTTTTGTCTGTTTTATCATTATGGGATATTTTTTCCCCAAAATTGTAGGTACTGAACTCCTAGCTCTTTAATTGTTTGGTTGATTTTGTTCCAATTTTTACAGATGAATTACCTTCATGTGTCCATGATTGTAAATGAAGAACACTTGCCTTTTGCCTTTTTGTCCACTGTAGAATATATTGTGGATTTATCTGTTTAACATGTGTCTGGGGAGCATCAGACTGTCTTTGACACATTTCTAGTTTTATAATTTGACATTACATTTCAGCAGTGTTTTTTTTCACCATTTTGGGAATGGGGCGGGGTCCGTTTGGACTGGGAAAAATTGCTGCATTTTGACCAAATTGGGAAATTAGAGTGTTGTTGTGGTTTTGCTAATAATGCTTCCAAATTGAATATAAAAGTGTTTTCAATATAAGATTTACTAAGGTCTAACTTTTAACGCTGGATGGCAGATGAACTAAATGTTAAATAATAAAAAAAAAAAAAAAAAAAAAAACATTTGGAATTTTTAGGTCCCATTTGGGAAAAACATATACCTTTTGCCATTGGGAATGGGGCCGTTTACCGGCCCCGATTTTTAATTAAAAAAAACACACTGATTTGTATAGTCATGTCCTTAATAAAAACCTTATAGTGTTTACTCAAGTTAAGATAAGCTATGCTTATTCTCAAATCTGTAATGTTTTGTTTCTCGTTGACCAGTTTACTTAATATAAGCTATTAAATCAATATTTCAATTTAACCAGGAAAATAAGACCCCCAGAGAATGCATCAACAGGGGAGCAAACATGCCCGAGGAATGCAAGAGCCTTCATATTGACCTAATATACTGCAGAACACCTCATGTAAGCCATATTCATCTTACAAAAGAACTGTAAAACGTTTAAAAGGGATATAATGTTATACCTAGCGTGAAGTCTATACCATCAATGTAGTGGCGATGACAAAGGTCTTCCCATTTTCTATTTAAGCAGCATCAGGGAAAATGGATCTTGTGCGGCGTTATGCCATGCGACTATTGTAGCTCCAGACTAGCTTGCACATTCGTGCAATCTGCTCAGGAGGTACCCTGTCTGCTTTTAATTAAGTCATGCACTGCTTAATGGTCTTATTAGCAGACAGTGTAGCACCTGACCTACCTGTGCAAATGCGCAGGCTGGTGTAGAGCTTCGGTGGCTCGATGTAGCAGAAGATCCATTTTCGCATTTTGTACTTCTTAGTTCTGCAAGGACATATATGCCTTAAGGTCAATTATCCATGTCCATTAAAGCTTGCCTGCATTTGTTTCGTCATTGTCAACTGGACCTTGAAGGTATAGATTTTGCGCTACAAAGACAAGACAGGCATACTTTTTTAATCAACTTGACAAGATGTCAACAAAATGGGAGGAGATACATAGTTAAGGGTGATTTCAAAAATAATGAAGCCTAAATGAAACATGCAATTATTTTCTTACCATTTAGCATATTTGAGTTCTTTTTCTATCTTACAGAAGTGTTTCCGTGTGATTAACTTAAATGTGAAAATTCTTCTTGATAACTTGCTTCATTAAAATAATATTTAAAAAGTATCCTTAAAATTGTCCCAAGTGTACTGATTTTGCATGACATTTTAAGTAAAAGGCAATTTTCAATTGTATACTTCAACAAAACTTTCCTGAATATTAGGTATTGCCATCATTTAATGAAAAGGAAAATGTATATAATTTAAGAAAAACACTACATTGCTTCTTGCTTAGGTTGATATCTCTTGTAGCAAGGGTTCAAAGCAGTGGTGTGCTTGTCAATTTTGTACCACAATTTTCACCACTCTTCACATATTAGGAGGGGGCATCATAAAGTGCTTCAATATTTATAGGCAAATAGTGTCCTGTTTACCTGGAACATGCTTATTCTACACATTTGTACAGGTATTTATATTATTATTTGTTCATGTAACTTTTGAACAGCTGTATACTAAATGTGGTTTGAATTTATCCCAAGTGTACATTTCACAAGAAATGCCGTTTAAATTTTTCAAATGATATAATTTTCAAGGTTTTACATCATTTTCTTAAAACCATGAATGCTTATCAAAAGATATACTAAAAATTTGATGCCAAAACATTGTGAACTTTCTTTGCAAGACCAATATTGTGTTGTCCCAAGTGTACCAACTTTTTATCATGTTTGATGGACTTAGTGTCATCTTCTAAAACATACACAAAGGTACTAATTTTGTGGTAAGAAGTACACAGAAGGGTGTAATCTCAAAGACAAGAGGTGGTTTCTTCACTCTGGGGATGAAATACTCTTATTATATGGGTTTGTCTCCATATTGTGGGTTCAGAAGGAAAATCTTAATGATTATGTGTACATGTAGGAAGTATATTTGACATTACCATGCGATTAAAACAAAATAACCTTTCCTCTTCTCAAATTAATGTCAATTTTAAACAAAATCTTTCTCCATTGATCTTTAATGTAAGCCTGAAGTTGGTTATTAACTGTTGTACACTTGGGACACAAAATGAACGTTTTTCACATAAACCTCTAGAAAGTGAAAAAACTTATATTATGGCAGAATTAATGGTTTTATTTGGATTCAAGAAAGCATTCAAAGGTTAAAGTGAACAAAAAAGCCAAAATAAAAGTTGAATTTGGTTTTAAAAATATATAGAGGGCAATGTCAAATATGATGTCAAATAAGACTAAAGAATTTCAGACACTTGTTATTAATCCACTCAGGCTGTCACCCTCTTGGTATAATTCCTACGCATCTTAACTCGAAACCATATTTAAACCTACGATAAACGGTATTATTATTACTAATTATTGTAATGAAACATAATCAAAATATAGAAAGGATATAGTGTATTACAGAGGACAAGGTTTAGTAAATACAGGACATCATGTTATGTATATTGTATAAAAACAACAAGGTCTAATTTATAGAGAACAAGGTACAATATATAGTCAGGGTTTTTTTTCCACTTTTTGGGAAGATAGTCCATGGCTTTGGAATTGGGAATTTTATCGGCAATTTCAAGAAATTGGGAAAATAAATTCATAAGCAAACTTTTTCTCACGAAAAGTCCACTGATTTGGGAAAAAAATAATTTNTAAAAAAAAAAAAAAAAAAAAAATGTTTTTTGAAATTGGGAATTTTTAAGCAAATTTTGGGAAAAAAGTATACTTTTTGCCATGGGAATATAGCCGTTATTCGGCTATAAAAACGGGCCAAAAAAAACCCTGATAGTGAATAATCATAATGTTTAATATAGATAGAGAAAAAGGTCTGTATACAGAGAAAAGTGAATTATAGAGAATGAGGTTCGATATACTCAAAAATGTATAAATGTATTTTGTAAAAAGAACAATTTTTAATATTTAGAGAAAAGGGGTCCAATACTTCCAAATAATTTATAGAGAAAATTACAGTCCGATAGATATATAGAGAACACAATATTAGATTAAGTAAAGAGAGCAATGTCTAATATATATAGAGATCAAATTACAATAAAAAGAGGCATAATGTCTTAAATTTAGAGAGCATTGTCAGTGCCATAGAGAACAATGTTTAATATGTAGAGAACATTGTCTGATATTTAGAGAAAAAAAGGTCTGATATATATCCATTTGTATAGAGAACAATGCCCAACATATAGATGTCCAGCATATAGAGAACAAGGTCTAGTGGGTCTTTAATATCTAGAACAAGGTAAAAAATATCATCAAAACAAGGTTGAATATATTGAAATATATATGTGAATATATTGAAAACCAGGTTAATTGTATCTGCAATTTGTGAAATATGTTTTTATGGGAAATACAGATCTATGACGCACTGCATAATTATGGAGATGCCTTATGCCTCTGATATCCCATCAATAATAAACATACTAAGGGCCACAAAATACCTCAAATGAAATACATATAAAAGTTATGCTATTTTTCTTCAGATTTTCACCCGTAATGACATTGTCCCAAGTGTACATATTTGGCATAAAGTCATGCTATATCCTTTCAGCAAACAATTCAAGTTCCCTCCAACTTATCTTTATAATAATAAGAATATGTAATGATAATTTAAATTATACACTCCATATTAGTGACTGTTGGGGTATTTTTGAGAATAAATGAAAAATGAAATTGTCTACATGTAGTACGAATAACCTTAAATCTCTCAACATCAACCTCAAATCATCAAACGGACCTTCTGGAACAGAAAATTATTTGGGGAAACATTAATTTTTATAGTCAAGTGTAAGAAAACTTAAAAGAATTTATATTTGTTGAATGATTTGCTTATTTTACTTGTACGTATACAGTTTTGGCAAACGCTACTTTCTGCAGATTCTTTTATATAATAATTAAGAAACTTCGCATATATTTGTAGCGCATTCTAAAACTTGATAAAACTGAGTTTTTACTTTAAGATACACTGCTTTGAGGCCAGAAAAAAAACTTTGAGGAGTATAGTTTTGAAAATGAAGGGTAAAAAACGTGAAAATTTCATATATATTTTTTAAGAACACTTAGGACTTTTTATTTGAATTTTGATTAAGAACATACTTTATGTTGACAAAACACAGAAAATATTGATCCTGTTTAATTAGGATTTTATTAAGTGCAAAAGACAGAGATATTTATCAAAAAAAAAGTTGCTGCAGTTTTGCTGATTTTTTTTCCATCTAATAACTTTTGCTCAAAATTTATATTCAAGTACTACATACAAATACTATATGAAAAATGAAATAAAAACATAGGGTCACCGGCCTTGTTTTGATTTTATTCCCCATTATATAACATTTACTTTTTCATTAAAACTGAAAAATCTCTAATTGCATAAAAATGATTAATAACCTATGAAATTGGCAACATATTGATATTATATAAGCTAATATATATCATATACCATTTAATTAAACCACAACCGCACCTGGGATCGAACCACTGAGTACCTATTATGAACCTACTCGGTCATAAATGTGTGATGATTCTGATAACAAAACTATTGGGTGGTGATAATAGCATCGGTGTTGCCATAAATATATCCTCGGTTAAATAAACTGCCGCAACACCCCTTAAAATCTTTCGTTGTGAAAAAGTGATTACATCTGACATGACGGCCCTACGCATTTATAAAATTTGAACCCTTTCCCTATGCATTACAAACAAAACTATTGCCAAAACTTGTCATCTAAAATTTGAGAAAAAATCGTTTTGGCTTCATTATTTATGAAATCACCCTTAATAGTCAAACTTACTTTTGAAATTTAAAGCCGGCCGAGTTGATATTTCTCACAACAATTTGGTTTTCTCAACCTACCAGAATTGATCAGTATTCGCCAGATACATTCTTAAGCTCAACTCTTCTATACAGATTTTCGCAAAAATTGTGCCAAAAAATGCTAAAAGCATAAAAAATACGAAACCTTATCATGTACATAACGGAATCCTCAAGACTATTATTAACATGTGACGTATGCACGCTTTGGGTCACGTGAGCGCCAATTTCACGTGATTTCCACTTCAGCGCTTTTCAAAACAAAGAAGACCTACTAAATAACACGGTTTCTCCATGACAAATGGCTTTGTAAACAATGATGCAATGGTCACGTGGTTTTACATATGACCCGCGCTTGTTTAAATTTAGATCATTTCTGTCCATGGACAGAAATTGAAAAGCCCTATCTTTGTACTGAATTTAGGCATTTCTTGACCGATTTTGACAAACTGTGTTACACATCTGACATAAATACCATCACATTTTGACTCATAATCACTTTTTTGCGACACGTTACCAAAATGGGAAAATATACCAACATCAACTCGGCCAGCTTTAAAGGTCAAATTTAAGATTTTTATAGCCATATATTTCAATTCATCTTATAAAAAGAGCTTACACTGGCACTCATACATGTATGAAGTATCGTACTGTTTTAAAGGTTCTGTTTTAAAGGTTCGTGTGCAATAATAACCAGTGATTAATGCATCATTTGATTAAATTGCTATAAATCAAGCCTTTGATCTTGAATGAAAACACTATCTTATTATCCAGAATATTTATTGCCTTAAAATCTATCAATAGATCCTTGATTGCCCTTACTAAGAAATGATATTTAAAAAATATCATAATCTATGTATGTCATCTTGATTCTATAACGGGTCTAACATGTTATCTCAAATGAAAGTAAATCTGTTGATTAAACGGTGTTGAAGGAAAAAAGTATTCACCTGTCAATCAATTTAAATAAATTGAATTTTCATTGATAACATTCCGTTCTGGAATGAATAAATGCCTAAGTATTTATATAACACGTGGGTGAATAGGTGGTTAGCTTGTGGCTATGATATTAATTAGTAAAAACATCACTTTGAATGAAAAACAATCAAATTATAACGAAAAATCAACTTCTCTTGAACAAAAAATGACCCAGCATTTGTAAATATATTGCAAGATATGTACATTGCCAGAAAAGAAATTCAATTTTGCGTTAATTAAGACCGTGTTCATGGAAATGGCTATACAATTGATGAAGTAATGGCTCTTCAAAGCGAAGCACCCTTTATTCGGGTCATTTTAAGTTGAATACCTTGTTATATATATTTATGATAGTGAACTTTTTATGCCCCCGGTAGGGTGGCATATAGCAGTTGAACTGTCAGCCCGTCTGTCTGTCCGTCCGTCTGTGTGTCCGTCCGAAAACCTTAACGTTGGTCATAACTTTTGCAATATAAAAGATAGCAACTTGATATTTGGTATGCATGTGTTTCTCATGAAGCTGCACATTTTGAGTGGTAAAAGTTCAAGGTCAGGGTCATCCTTCAAGGTCAAAGGTCAAAACACAAAATCAAGGGAAGTAATTAGTTTTAAAAGGGAGATAATATCTAAACCTGCCAAAAGATATATTGAAATTTTATATATGAAACCATACAACTGAAGCATAATGAAAGTGACATTTTATGGTCAAGCCAAGCACACAATGATACTTTTGGGCATACAAGTATCTAAGGTACTTTAAGGTTACCTGTGAATCTGTATACCTGTATAATTATTTGCTATTAAAAATAGAGATTTGTTAAAGAACAATTATTTTAAAGGGAAGTAATTCATATAATTATAAATCTCATATAATATATTTCCTTACCAAGAATTTAAGTTCTTTTCACAGTTACTGTACAGATTTTGTATTTTGTTTATTTATAACTTAAATGATTGATTTGTCAAAGTTTTTTTGTTTTTTTAATTATATAACTATCATTTTATTCCTGTACTAATTTGTGAATGGTAGATTTCATTACTTTACTGTGGACTTATGTCCATAGATAAATGATGAACTGTGGCTATGATCTCTTTGATTAAACCACAGGCCTTGGTAGTCAGCGATGTCTGCCTTGGTCATTTCTGACTGTCTCCGCTCCTCCCCCCCCCCCATGTGTATCTCATGGAGCTGCACATTTTGAGTGGTGAAAGGTCAAGGTCATCCTTCAAGGTCAAAGGTCAAATATATGGGTCAAAATCGCTCATTTAATGTACACTTTTGCAATATTTCAATATTGAAGATAGCAACTTGATATTTGGCATGCATGTGTATCTCATGGAGCTGCACATTTTGAGTGGTGAAAGGTCAAGGTCATCCTTCAAGGTCAGAGGTCAAATATATGTGGCCAAAATCACTCATTTTATAAATACTTTTGCAATATTGAACATAGCAACTTGATATTTGGCATGCATGTGTATCTCATGGAGCTGCACATTTTGAGTGCTGAAAGGTCAAGGTCATCCTTCAAGGTCAAAAAATAAAATCCAAGGGAAGTAATAAGCTTTAAAAAAGATAATTTTCCATACCTGCCAAATGATAAATAGCAATTGTATTTCAAAGCGGCGCAGTAGGGGGCATTGTGTTTCTGACGAACACATCTCTTGTTATTTTCAGAGAAGTCGATTTTGCGTTATAATTTGATTATTTTCATTCAAAATGATGTTTTTACTAATTAATATCATAGCCACAGGCTAACCACCTGTGAGTGGGTGTAGATGATTATGAATTTATAGCGTGTTGTTTATTGCTGGATGTGTTTGTAATAACTTATGATTCTTCTGTTGTTGGATTTCAGTTAAAGACAAAAGTGGAAGAGAAACATAGACATTTGAACGAAACCTTCATAAACAGATGACAGTGGTTGAAACTGCTTTTTATTCATCTATTGACATTATATGAACGGTTTTATGACCAAATAAAGTGCTTTTACAATTACATTGGTGTTGATGTATATGAGAGAATGTATGACAATTTCGTAACAGAGAGCTCGTGCAACAGGGTGAATTTGAATACCGTAATAGCTCAGACCTAGTTCTTTGCCCTGAAAATTAAGTTCCTTTTATATATAGCAGAATGTGTGTTTCTTGCTCTCAACTCGGTCTGTGTGTTGTGAAAAGCCTGTCTTCTTCCATAAACTGCAATACACAGTATATATATATAGGATCTGACATGAGTTGTCATATCATACAATATTTTATAAAACGAGTTCAGGAATTTTGTTAGGAAGCGTTTGGCGAGCTTACTAACGAATTTCCTGGACGAGTTTAATAAAATATGGTATGATATGACAACGAGTGTCAGATCTTTTTAATCACATGCTTTTAAACTTAATAAAATACATCTTAATTTACCAAACAAATGCTGATAGATCTAAAAGTTTACTATCGTGACGTCATTTCATGTTGACGACGTCATTTCACCAAAATAAAGCCATGCGATTGGTTAGTATCTATCTCTGTTTTCTGCCAACCGCTCTTTCGAGTATTATAGGCAGGGAAAAGGTGCGCGTCAGGAACATTAGTGAGAGTGAAAAGCAAAAAGGGCCCAACAAAGGATATTGTTGGGTAGTGAGACTAAAAGCTTGAAATCTCCAGAAGAATGGTCAGTGAAATCAAGTGTTTAAAAGAGTTGGGTGAAAGTGGCAGATAAAAGTGAGGGTTAAAAACATCATTTAGAGGACTAGTACTGCACATTTACCACTGCCCTCTTAAACTTTGCAAGATCCGGTAGGGTAGCGATATCAGCTGAGAGCTTGTCCCATAGTGTGATGCTGTGTGGGAAAAAGGAGTAATAGTGGTAGAGTGATCCTGTCTGTACCGTTTGTAGATACAGTGGGTGCATGTGTCTAGTGAAGCGGATTGGTGCTTTAATATATTGTGGGAGATGTATGGCAACAAGGTTGTGATAGATTTTGTAGAACATGATGAGTTTGCTGTCATTTCTACGATCTGCAAGCGATCTCCAGCCTAGATCTTGTACCATGGCCGAGACACTGGAAAAGGGAGAGTGATCTCGCTGCACCCAGCGTGCAGCCCGGTTCTGCACGCTTTCCACTTGATTGATGGCAGTTTTGGTCCATGGGCTCCAGACAGTGGAAGCGTACTCAACTTGTGGTCGGACCAGAGACTTGTAGGCGAGTTCTCGTACCTTTTTATTTTGTGTTGTAATGTTCCTTTTAATGAAGCCTAGTTATTTGTTTGCATTTTTGGTGATTCTGTCAATGTGTGTCTTATAGCTGAGGTCAGGAGAGAGATCGAGTCCAAGATATTTAGCATCAGAGACAGACTCAAAAGCTTGGCCATGGAGAAAGTAACTGTGTTCAATGACGTTGTGGTTCCTTGTGATGTGTAGGACCTGGCATTTGGATTGGTTAAATTCCATGTCCCACTCTTGTTCCCATTCCTGTAGCTTGTCAAGGTCTTGTTGAAGAGATGCACAGTCTGAGAGAGAGTTGACAGTGAGGTAGATAGACGTATCGTCTGCAAAAAGGCGAACGTCGGATTTGGTGACGAAAGAAGGGAGTTGATTTATATAGATCAGAAAGAGAAGTGGTCCAAGGACAGAGCCTTGGGGGACACCAGAGGTTACTGGGACTTCTGTGGAGCACTCAACATCCAATACAACTGTCTGACTTCTACCAAAGAGGAAGGAACGGGTCCAGCCTAGAACCTGAGAGGAGACGCCATATTCTTGAAGGAGATAGAGGAGTTTTAGATGGTTCACCTTGTCAAAGGCCTTACTGAAGGATGAGATCAGTTTGGCGGCCTGCTGCTAGGTTGTTGACAAGCTGGTCCGTTAACTCAATCAGTTGTGTCTCACTGGAGCGTCTGTCTCGAAAGCCATGCTGAAGTTCATACAGAATGTTGTGGATGTTGAAGTGCTTGGAAAGGTGAGAAGCGACTACATGTTCTAGGATTTTACAGAGGATACCGGTCAGAGAGATAGGATGATAGTTTGCCGGATCACTGGTGTCTCCTTTTTTATAGACGGGGCATACATTTGCCTTGGCCCATTCACGTGGGATCTCACCAGTTGACAGGAATTTCTGAAAGGGAATTTGGAAAAAATCATTTAGCTCATGTCGCAGCTCCTTTAGTACCACTGGTCTAATCTGGTCTGGGCCTGCCGCTTTGTCCACCTTTAGGTTGCCTAGGAGTTTGAGGATGCCCACGCTGATTGAGATGTCCTCCATATAGGGATAGCCGAGGAACTGCTGAGGTATCCATCTGCGTAGCTTCTGCAAGCAGGACTGCTTCAGAGATAGGGGGTGGTACCTCAAAATACAGACTGAAACTGTCTATTCAAGATGTTTGCCTTTTCTTTGTTGTCTGATTTAAGGGTTCCAGTCAGTTGGTTTTAAGGGTAGAGATAGTTTCTGAGTCTTGTTTTGAGTTTTTTTAGGAGAGTGTACAGCTTCTTTGAAGACAATTTGCCTTCCTTAGTGATACTTTCCAAGTAGGAGTTGTAGGCTTTTTTTTTCTAATGATTATTTTAAGATTTTTAACTTTTTGCCATGTTGGACTGTGATTTTGGGGGGTTTTGTATTTTGCATATTTGGCATAGAGCATGTCTCTCTTGTGGATTAGCTTTTTTATTTCTTTTGTGACCCATGGGAGAGACTTTTCGGACCCAATTTTCTTTGCCGGGACAAAACTGGAGATTCCAACCTCTATCATGGATTTGAAGCGACTCAAGAGTTCCTCGACGGTGAGTGTGTCCGCTTGCAGGAGGTTTTTTTTGGGTAGCATTTTGTATGTATTCTCTAAATGCATGCCACTTTGCCGTTTTATAGAGACGGCAGGTTCTGGGGATCTGTTTGAGGATTGTAGGCCTTGCTTTGACAGTTGCCGAGACAATATCATGATCTGAGATTCTTGGTACTATCTCAACTCTCTCAACAAGGGTGTGGTTTGTTGTAAGGAACAGATCCAGGATGTTTCCTTGCCGAGTACTTTCGCTCACCATCTGGGTGGGTGGGCTAAAGTCTTCTTTGACCTCGAAAAATTTGTCATATACATAGGAGGTGCTGCATCCTGGTTTAGGGGATGGTGTGTGCTCTGTATCCCAAAGGAGTTTGGGGAAATTGAAGTCTTCTAGGATGAGTTTTGGTCCTTTGACCTTACTGGCCAGTGCAAGGGATTTCTCAAGCTCAATAAGGCTTTTCATGTCAGACTCATGTGGTCTGTAGTAGGCTGCGACATTGAGAGGCTGACTTCCCTTAATAGGTATTTTGATCCATAGGATCTCACACTCAGTATTAAGTTTAGCCAGTGCAGATGTGAGAAGTGTGTTTTTAACCAGTATAAAAACTCCACCGCAAAACAAACAATATAGCGAGTTTTATTTTGGGGTCCAGTACGGTAAAGTACGAAAACGACCTAATTAATATTCATGATTTGACACGTTAATTCAAACCTAAACAAACAAAATTGTGGATACGGGCGAATTTAGCGGAGAAGGTAAGAACAAATGCAAAAACATCTGTTACAGACTGAAACTGAGTTGCAACGCGTCGTTTTTGCTAAATCTATGTATTTATCTTCCATATGCTAATAATGTTTAGCGAAAGCTAAATATAGATATAATTTGCATAACTCGTGACGCTGCAATAATGTTCGCCTATTGCATGTATTTATGTATTAATGATCATTTATATATTATTTTATCGATTCAAAACCGATTTTTACCAGCTTTCGATGTCAACCTCGATAAAAAGTATATTTCAATGAATTATGTAAATGTTATTTTCCTCGCTGTACGATTTATATGCAAAACAACGATCTATTCCTCGAACTGTCACTTTAAACGCGAAACAACTCCATATAACTATTCGTACTACATGTATTAAATTGAAACTTCATACATTTTTTCAAGGTTAATTTGTAAGGTCAGCTACCAATAACTCTGACATGCAATTTAGCAGTATTATTCCTCTTTTCCTACTTCGAAGATTACGGTATACGTTTGCGTGAAACTTCACCATAACTGTATATCTACTACCAAAGAAATACAATAAAAACTTCTGTATTTGTTCAAGGTCTTTATGAACCTTAACTGACCAAGACCTATAACTTTGACAACCTTTTAAGCAGGAAAACAGCTCCTTGCATAAGTATGAAAGCACTTTCATAAATAGGTAAAATTGTGATACAGTTTTATTTTTAAGCAATTCTTGTTTTCAATTTTCAAATCGTATAATCAAATTGGACATTCATTCTTTTTGGGCTTCATCAACGTAAACAAGTATTGGTTGCTCTATCCCTCGAAAGTATATAACTTAACTTACTATATAAATACGTGTTGAACTATGCTTATTTCTGGGACAATTGATCCCGTAAATGTACAAGTATGTAACTTAGTTTGAAACATTCGTTTACTGTTTAACCTTTTCTATATAACAGCATTAAACGGATTGTTTTCAAAGGCAAAACGGAACACATGTACACAGTTCACACATTCATAAATGTAACCATTAAATGCGTGTTCTCTATATAATGATATACTTATACCTAAGACACACAAACAACTTAAAGACCCAATTCATAAAACCATGTGTTGTTCCAAACGTGTTTTTGTCCCTTGTTCATTGTATGTGTCGATCTCTAGACATGAGCATGGCAGGTGATCAATTGATTCAGAATGCCTCTGTTTCAGATACTACATTTTATAAAGAAATATTGAAGAAATTAATTATTTATTTGTTGAATATACTCAACGAGAAATGAAAACAAAATGTGCCAAACCAAATCGTTTTCTTAATTCTTCTTTGTATTGTTATAATTTAAGCATAACTGTTCAGCCCATGTCTTTATACTTGAGCTAAAGCATTAATTACTGCAGTTTTGACACACATTATATTGGGAAAAGATTTAACGATTGATTTATAAATTCATTCAATAGTTTCAGGTACAATATATCAGTGTTATTAAAATTATTCATATGTTGAACATGCATTATAACTGTTTTAGAAAGCGAGAGGAGATTTGGTAAAAAAACATAATGGTATTTTATACCCCAGGTGTACTAATTATCATAATTGCCTGTGTGCTGCGTACATGAAATATTTGCATCGAAAGCCTTAGGCTTATTTGAAACGCTATCGATTCCGTTTTTTGGGACTTTATCCAGCCCTAGGTGTCTATGGGGGAGAACTAAAGAACGCTCCCACAGTGGGGGATCGAACCCGTGATCATTCGGTCGCTAGGCGGAAACCATATCCACTACGTCACGGCGACCTTAAAATATGACATGAAATATTCAACCATTAGCTAACAAGAGATGTTTGCTAAACATGTATACCACCCTCCGACGTCATGTCAAGTCCTCCATTGTATGTGTGCAATTGTTAAGAGATTGTTTTATACTGAATGACATTGTGACTTTGACCTCTGATCTCTTGGATCTAAAAATACATAAATATCAATTGGGGTCGTTCTACCTGCAAGTTTTAACAGCAAACGTTTTTTATTTAATCCTAAACGAAAGTGTTCTCAAGATGTTTTTTGCGAAAACGGTTTTGGTGTTACAAGCCCTTTTGTTAACCAGGTTTTCCGAAGGAAAAAAGTGGTTATTAGATTGGTTAATGCGGGCGTGCGGGCGGAACAAGCTTGTCCGCTCTCTAATTCAAATAGTTTTCATCCGATCTTTACGAAACTTGGTCATAAGTTATATCTAGACAATATCTAGGTCAAGTTCGAATATGTGTCATGCCGGGTTAAACACTAGGTCACGAGGTCACTTAGTGCGTTTTAAACATTGAGCATGTTGTCCGCTCACTAATTCAAATTGTTTTCATCCGATCTTTACGAAACTTGGTCAGAAGTTGTATCTAGACAATATGTAGGTCAAGTTCGAATATGGGTCATGCCGGGTTAAAAACTCGGTCACGGGGTCACTTAGTGCGTTTTAAACATTGAGCATGTTGTCCGCTCTCTAATTCAAATAGTTTTCATCCGATCTTTACGAAACTTGGTCAGAAGTTGTATCTAGACAATATCTAGGTCAAGTTCGAATATGGGTCATGCCGGGTCAGAAACTAGGTCACGGGGTCGAAAAACAGATTGATTTTGAAACAAGGGGGGTTATTGTGATGAACAATCAGTAGCAATGCACAATTTGAGTTGCAGTTGCCTCCCTTTATCAGACTTTTTTTTTATTGAAAACCTGGTTTTGTGACAATTTTGTCCCTTGTTACCTTTAATCTGACTATTTGATCTTGGAATTCATTTGCTTCTTGCGTTCCTAAAGACCGACCAGCTTACCAATTTGGATGATCCTACGTCATATCCTGCGGGAACGAACTCGTCTATGGATAAAACAGATTTCATGTTCCACGCCCCGGTGAACCTGCCCTTTGATATGTTTAATCCAAAATCAATAGGTGTGCACCTTTCTTCCCAAATAACCAGCTTAACAATGTGGATGATCATATATTATGCTTTCCGGTGGTTTATAGAGAAATATCAGTAAATTAAAATTGATATTTCACTATTTAATAACAGTGAAAAATATTGATAATTTTCACTTTGAAATGACGATGGAATACCGATTTTAATTCACTTGTAATCACAGAAAAATATATTTTCTATGATTACTCGTGAAATAAAATCGATATTTCCGTGGTCAAAGCATGTTTCGTTTGCAAAAAAAGTTCAAGTTTTAAGCACCTTTGATTTGCTGATTCCATAATTAATTGGCGTATTTCTTTCCTGCCAAGTAACGAGCTTATCAATCGAGGTAATGATGATAAGTCAAACCCTTCTCTAGATATCGTGTAAAAATATATCGTTTTGAAACCAGTGTGACCTTGTCCCTTGCCCTATTGATATCAACATCAATAGGGTGTTCCTTTCCTTCAAGATAACCAGCAAACCATTGTGGATGATCATAGGTGAGAAAGTTCTATAATTACACATGTATATATTCATGGTGGACAAACGAATTTCCTGCTGCAATCCCCCATGGCATTAACCTTAGACCAGTTTCCCTCCAAATCGATAGGCGTCTCCCTTTCCCCCCAATTTGCATGGACCTTGTCAATGCATTTCTAAAGCAATTTTCGGAGTTGGGCATCATAAACAGTATACATATCGTAATGTTTTTAGCTTAAACCGCTCGGAAAGGTTCGTTACGCTCGAATGCTAAAAAACTAATACTATTAAGTTTAACAATTTCACACAGAAATATAAATCGGAAAACAACAATGATACTATAATTTTTTTAGAGAATGTTGGGGCGAAAACCA
Source organism: Dreissena rostriformis (assembly GCA_007657795.1). Lineage (NCBI taxonomy): Eukaryota > Metazoa > Mollusca > Bivalvia > Myida > Dreissenidae > Dreissena > Dreissena rostriformis. The sequence goes on along the minus strand of VMBQ01005131.1, from coordinate 54,728 downwards.
ATTTCTAATGAAGATCATTTCGTAAATATATATTTTAAGTTTTATGTGATTACTATATATTTCTTTCTTTTTTTTACAAAACGTACAGATGGAAAGCGTACAAACACAAACATCACACCATGCAGAGCGATACAAATAAATGCGCTATTGAGTAAATGACAACATTTGTGTGTGTTGTTTTCATGTTTGAGGGCTGCGCGCAAAGAGTCAAGTCGAAGGCTATTAACATGTTTGAAAACTTGCAGAAAATGCAAAACAAGTCCAGACACGTGATTAAATCAAACACATTATTGGTGATTTCGAGACAAGTTTATAAACTATAAACACGACTTTACATTTTTTGAAATTGAACAGCGTTCTACGCAATTTCGAAAACGATTGTCGGGGAAATGATTGCATGTATACAAAAATAAACAAGAGATGTGTTTGTCAGAAACACAATGCCCCCTACTGCGCCACTTTGATTTTTTTACCTTTGACCTTGAAGGATGACCTTGACCTTTCACCACTCAAAATGTGCAGCTCCATGAGATGCACATGCGTGCCAAATATCAAGTTGCTATCTTCAATATTGCAAAAGTTATGACCAAGGTTAAAGTTTTGGGACAGACAGAATGACGGACAGACAGAATGACAGACAGACCAAACAATATACCGGTACCCTTTCTTCTTCGAAGAAGGGGGCATAAACAAGTTCATTTAAAGTGATACAAATAAAATGTTATCCACACAATATCTAACTGCAATAGCTATTTTCCGGAGAACTTAATAAAATTACAAATGAATAATTAATTCGTCTTGTTATAGCTCAGCATCCGCAAATATACATGTCCAAAACGGAAAACAAAAGTCTTGTTGCACTAAACCACACTGAATATTCGCACTGAAGTTCAAATATGTTGAATGAACTTATTGAAACTTAAATATTGCACATTATGCATTGTGTGAGATTATTGTACATGGTTCCACCTCTCACGATTATTATACGTAGCACAGCTGCACTATCGATACAGCTCATAATCAGATATGTCACGTGATATTAATCTGGGAACGGTTTTTAGTAATCACAGCAAGGTCACAGTCAGTCTTTCGAAACTGAAAGAAGTGTCTCATTCGCTGATACAGTTCAAGACTTCCTGCGCATGGTCGTGGAGTTGCTTCCGGTGTACGATGAAGTTGTTGACCGTCATAGTCTTGTATGCATTCCAGTTGGCCTGGTCTTGTAGCTTCTGCTGCAAGCTTTCTTCAGTCGGTATTGGCTGGATCTGTTACACAAGATGCTCTATTAATAACATATTTTAAAATCACACCGGTATATGCTGTGTTGCTGACAATTTGTTGTTTCACAGGACTAGTAAGTGTTCTCATCCGAGGTAAACCATGATATAGTTTAGGTCCTGACCAGAATATCGAACACAGACCCGATGTTGACAAAATACAGCATACGTCTCTCGCTTGGGACCTTTCTTTTTATTCGCCAACGATACAGCCCACAATGGGCACACTTGAGCGCGAGAAACATGTTTATGAACGATTACCCTAGTACTCACGGTGCCTATACCACGTGACTTTTTCACGATCTGTGTTGGGAGAATAAAGCGAGACCCAGTTAACATTTTTAAGGATGTCTTTTTAAATATTTCACCATTTGTAATTGGATAAAGTGGAGATCCCGCTCATTCGTGAGAGTTTTCTTTAGGTATCATATTTTTTTAACAAATAAGTATCTTTTCAGTAAAGTGCAAACGCGCGTTTGAAAGGTTAGAACAATGTCGGATAAGTGTGGGGACTTCATATTACAAACGCGCGGTTGCACTTTACTGAAAAAAAATAATTATTTGTTTACAAAAATCATGATACCTATAGAAACCTATCAACAGCCGTTTTAACAACCATTTATTGCTCATGACATTTTACGGTTAGTCTAATAATTTACATTTATTTGTAATTTGAATGAAATACAATAATTTGGTACATACTTATTTACTGACAGAAGTTTCTTACCGTCCGCCTAAGGTGTTTGGCCAAGGTGTCTGAGAGATGCTTCATGAAGAACTTTTTGTTGATGAGAATGCACTCCGCGCCGTCTGATACTAGACTGCAACTTGTCGTCTGCCCGATCAGACCGAATACCGTCTGCTCCAAACCCTGAATGACGATTGGTCAATACGGTCGAGTGAGGTTATTGCGAAAAACTACACGTGTATTCAATTATGTTGTTAAACAAAGTACCCGTACATTTATTGAAATTGTCTTGTCCAGGAGAATAATTACATTTCCGTAAGCTAATGTATGTCTAGCAAATGAAATCTTCTAAATCGCACATGTTGAATTGCATGAGCTGGAATAAATAGATTACACATTTAAGGAATCAATTAAACGGTTATATGTAATTCTGTTTAACACCCTTTCTATCTCGTAAATTTGTGTAACAGTTCATGAACTCGTATTTCTACTTTTTGAGTTTGTTAAAAGCACATACACGTGCGGCAAGAATAAAAGCAAATCAATATTTTAACCAAGATTTAACACACACGTAAAATAAAATATTTAAAAAAAATGTTACAAAATAAAGTACACAATTATCATTAGGTAAAATGTCTTAAAGACACGTACTTATGCATTCTTGCGTTCTATCTTTTAATTATACGTATAAATTATAATTGGTTTCTTTCTTTAAATAAATACATACACATATATCATTGGTTTCTATCTTTTAATAATACGCACGAAAATTTCCCTGGGTCCCAGCTTCTGTATTTGCACAAACACTTTGCTCGCCGACGGCTGGGATTCAGCCTGTGAATGACGTGATGTTGCGGACGCCTCTATCTGAAAATAAATATAAATTCATTGAAAATATACGTGCTTATATTGTATTACATACAAGACTGGAGGACTTGAAACAAATCAGTTATCTTTTTGTGAAAAGGATACTCTGTCATGGTATCATAAGAACGTTCTATCTAACTATCTGAGTGTTGCAATCTCCAGTATTGCTTGTAACATGTGACGGTATTACTTAATACAATTGATCAAAACACTATACTTCAATCGGAATGATGCACAGGTTACATTACTTTCTTAAATATAATTATACATAACGGATATGGCCGATTGAGGAATGGCGGTTTGATAATGTTTGGTTGTACCGGTATACATATATATATTAATAGGTCAAGAGCAGTCACTGTTTGGATGTAGGTCTACAACGTTAAAGAAGTCACTGTTTGAAGGTAGATCTACAACGTTAAAGAATTCATTGTTTGGATGTAGGTCTACAACGTTAAAGAAGTCACTGTTTGGAGGTTGGTCTACAACGTTAAAGAAGTCACTGTTTGGAGGTAGGTCTACAACGTTAAAGAAGTCACTGTTTGAAGGTAGATCTACAACGTTAAAGAAGTCACTGTTAAGAGGTAGGTCTACAACGTCAAAGAAGTCACTGTTTGGAGTCAGGTCTACAACGTTAAAGAAGACACTGTTTGGAGGTAGGTCTACAAAGTTAAAGAAGTCACTGTTTGGAGGAAGGTCTACAAAGTCAAGGAAGTAACTGTTTGGAGGTAGGTCTTCAACGTTAAAAAAGTCACTGTTTGTAGGTAGGTCTACAACGTCAAAGAATTCGCTGTTAGGAGGTAGGTCTTCAACGTTAAAGAAGTCCCTGTTTGGAGGTAGGTCTACACCGTTTAAGAAGTCCCTGTTTGGAGGTAGGTCTACACCGTTAAAGAAGTCACTGTTTGGAGGTAGGTCTACAACGTTAAAAAAGTCCCTGTTTGGAGGTAGGTCTACAACGTTAAAGAAGTCGCTCTTTGGAGGAAGGTCGCCTTTATGTCGCCTGTAGTGCATGCTCCGCATTTAGCTGCTTCCTCATTTCTTTTTTTATATTACTATGCTTTGCTTCTGCTTGTGTTTTATTACTGATTTGATAGATGTAGTCTTGTTATTTTATCTGTTTTGCCTTTTATTTATATGTATGTTTTATAGGCTGAAGTGCATGCTCCGCATTTATCTGCTTTCTCTTTTTGTGTTTTTATCTTACTATGCTTTGCTTCTGTTTGTGTTTGTTCATAACCGATTTGTTTTTTATAACTGATTTTATGCATGTAGTCTTAATACTTTATCTGAGCTGCTTTTGTTTTATATGTATGTATTATTAGCATAGCTTAACCTAATTTCTTACCAGTTGCATGATGCTTGTGAGTATATTCTTTTGTTTTATATCCATATGGCCCATATAGCCAAGGGAATATACAATTGCAATATAAGTAATGATACTCTACCTAGTTGCCTCCCCTGACAATTATCTTAGTCTTCTAATTTCTTACATTGTTATACACTTTTTTATGCAAGGGACTTTAAACTTGACGGCACCCTACCTTTCATTTAATACTAGCTACTTCCCCTTACTCTTATCCAATCTTATGAGTAATGTATGCTTAATGTGATAATAATAATATAATATACTGTTTGTTTAGCCAGTGATGATATAATATAATATCTGAACATATGTCTTTTAACATGTCATTCTGTTATATGTATATGTCTTCCTATGCATGTTTGATATCAATAACTAATTTATGTGCTTTCATTTTACAGCTGCTATTATTTGTTATGTATGCCATGTACTTTTGTTTGTCGAGAAAAAGCTATTAGCTTATGTTCATTGTTTATAATGTCCGACGTTAAATTAATCTTCTTGTATCTTGCATCTTGTAAGGTCTATAACGTTAAAGAAGTCACTGTTTGGAGGTAGGTCTACAACGTTAAAGAAGTCACTGTTTGGAGGTAGGTCTACAACGTATAAGAAGTCGCTGTTTGGAGTTCGGTTTTCAACTTTAAAGAAGTCCCTGTTTGGAGGTAGGTCTACACCGTTAAAGAAGTCCCTGTTTGGAGGTAGGTCTACACCGTTAAAGAAGTCACTGGTTGGAAGTATGTCTACAACGTTAAAGAAGTCCCTGTTTGGAGGTAGGTCTACAACGTCAAAGAAGTCACTGTTAGGAGGTAGGTCTACAGCTTAAAGAAGTCAATGTTTAGAGGTAGGTCTACAACGTTAAAGTAGTCACTGTTTGTAGGTAGGTCTACAACGTTAAAGAAGTCACTGTTTGGAGGTAGGTCTACAACGTTAAAGAAGTCGCTGTTTGGAGTTAGGTTTTCAACGTTAAAGAAGTCCCTGCTTGGAGGTAGGTCTACACCGTTAAAGAAGTCCCTGTTTGGAGGTAGGTCTACAACGTTAAAGAAGTCACTGGTTGGGGGTATGTCTACAACGTTAAAGAAGTCCCTGTTTGGAGGTAGGTCTACAACGTCAAAGAAGTCACTGTTTGGAGGTAGGTCTACAGCGTTAAAGAAGTCAATGTTTAGAGGTAGGTCTACAACGTTAAAGTAGTCACTGTTTGGAGGTAGGTCTACAACGTTAAAGAAGTCACTGTTTGGAGGTAGGTCTACAACGTTAAAGAAGTCACTGTTTGGAGGTAGGTCTTCAACGTTAAAGAAGTCCCTGTTTGGAGGTAGGTCTACACCGTTAAAGAAGTCCCTGTTTGGAGGAAGGTCTACACCGTTAAAGAAGTCATTGGTTGGAGGTTGGTCTACAACGTTAAAGAAGTCACTGTTTGGAGGTAGGTCTACAGCGTTAAAGAAGTCACTGTTTGGAGTCAGGTCTACAACGTTAAAGAAGTCACTGTTTGGAGGTAGGTCTACAACGTTAAAGAAGTCACTGTTTGGAGGTAGGTCTACAACGTATAAGAAGTCACGGTTTGGAGGTAGGTCTACAACGTATAAGAAGTCACGGTTTGGAGATAGGTTAGTTTGCAAGAGAGTCAAATCAGAGGTCAACCGTTTAAGTTAAAAAGAGTTTCAGCAAAACAAACTGAATTCTTACACTTGAATTATTGGCAAGAAAAATGCCACAGCCCCTGGGAGCAATGTCTTTTAAAGGACGCCGTGGCGTAGTGGATATGGTGTTTGCCTAGCGACCGGGATGTCACGGGTTCGATCCCCACTATGGGAGCGTTCTTTAAAACTCCCTCATAGACACCAAGTACTGGTTCTAGTCCAAGGAAACGGACTCGAGAGTATTTCAAATAAGGCTTTCGATGCAATTGAGCTAAAATAAATAGGTTTAAACTAAAGGACCGGAACATTTGTTGAACTCTTCCAAGTTATCAATAGAACAAAATGTTCTTAGCATGTCCCATTTGATTTCGTTTGGCAACAATAGTACACAACGTGTTTTCACATGTTTTACTATATAAGAGGAAAGCTGCCCTACCAATTTCTTTCTAGATTTTTGTTCAACGGACTGGAAGCATTTTGGATCTTAGACAAGACGTGATTCGAAATTATGATGAATGTTAGAATGTTCAATTTTTTTTTTCAATTTCACTCCGTGATATAATTCGAAAACAATTCTGAAACACTTTCGTGAACAAAGGGCAATAAATGTCGCCACAAGAATGTCCACATAGAAAATGGGACACCTGACGGACAACGAACGACGGACAAAAATCGGTCACAAAAGCTTACATTGTAGTGGTAGCTCGTTAGATTTTGTTTCAAAAGGTGCCGGGTTCGAACCTGTATAAGGTAACATTTATATTCCGCTTTTGTTGTGGCTATTTAAATCATGTAAGACCATTCCAAAAATTTGTTAGTAAATGAAATCAACGTTATTTTTTAAATACAAACATTTGTGAACAGATCCATTTAAAGAAGACGACGGCAGAGATACATATTCGTCTTAAAATAATGTAAAATAAAACAATTAATAACATATCTACGTTCGAAAGAGAACGCAAGAATATCAAAGAACACACTATTATCATTTTATACAGAAGAGTAAATAAGTTGGTCACGAACTGTTTGTATATACTGATGAAGGCCTCGTAGAATCCGATGCATAAAATGTGACTTACGCGTCCTTGTCGGGGTAACACCTTGTGTCTCTTCTCAAAGATCTCGTTGAGTTGATGCTGATGCGCTAATATCACTGAAGATAAATTGCATACGGTTGATATAAAGTTTCAACTGGCAGGGTGATATTGATAATAAAGCAGGCGTAACAATCCGCGCAAATTGCTTATATGTGAGATTAAATTTAACTTTATTAAATGACAACAATAATACCGTAAACTCTGTTAGTCAGATGAGTATACTAGCGGCAAGAAAACACCGAATATGAACGCCCATGTATGCTTCTAGTTGAACACTTCCTTCAAGTGTAACAATTATGGCAGAAAAGATTGTCAAGTTCTTGATAAATTCAAATTGCCATTTATTCAATCGTTTTTAATATCCGTATCCGGAAAAAGGACCTTACCCGTGACAAATGAGAAACCAAACTATTAATCAAAATATAAAATGCAATAACATGGTCAGAAATTTTTTGCGAGGATGAATAATAAACGACAGCCTTTTATGTTAAATTGATAAAAAAGACGCATTATGTGATATGTATCGCCCCTATCTGTGGAGACAGATTGTCCACGTCTGTTCGTCCTTACGCTCGAGTGTCCGTGCGTGTGCCTTACACTTGATTACCTCCCAATATCTCGAGAACTATTCATTGTAGAGCTTTCAGATTTAACATGGGGATTAGATTTTTGTAGAAATGATCTCTAGTGATTTTTTAGTTCAGTGGATAACAATTCAAGGTAGCAGGGGTCAGTTATGTTAAATAGTTTCCGCTCTATATGCTTTGTATTTATGAAGACATCTTGGTACATCAATATATATATATATATTACAAAATTCCTGAACTCGTTTAATAAAATATGGTATGATATGACAACTCATGCATGTCAGATCCTATATATAT
>VMBQ01005131.1:22435-46057 GCA_007657795.1 Dreissena rostriformis | reverse complement strand
TTTATCCCACTTTTACAGCGATTTCGGTTGATTATAGCCCCGTTGATTAAATTTCTGCTATAATACACGGCACGAAATGACGTCATATTTTCGACAAAATGACGTCATATTTCAAGCGAAAATAACAAGTTAAACTTATTTTGTTTAAATAAAAAGGTTTACTGAATAAAAAGTGGGATAAATAGAATAATAGGTGAGTGTTTATTATAGATCAGGTTTATCATGCTCGGCACGAAAACGAAAAAGCACTCGCCAAGGCTCGTGCTTTTTGATTTCTAAGCCTCGCATGATAAACCTGATCTATAATCAACACTAACCTATTATTCTCTATATATATATATATTAAGACCACATAAACTTATGAGATTAGTAAGTCGAAAGTTGTTACTCGTTGTGAACACATTTACATCACTGTATTGTACATATACTCATTAAGTGGACGACTTCCTGATAGTAACATTAATGCACACATTCTTTTTGTTGAATAACTTGCAATTATTGGGCAGACATAATCACACGTTAATCAGATTTTTCAGCAGCGAACGTATACACTTTTAACCGTGAAGAAATGCATTACTATTTTCGTTGGCATGGGTGCTGTTCAGTAGGCGATTAACTTTCTGTGTATTCGCTGGGTTGCTAGGAAGCGGCAGACTTCGTCGAAGTCTCTTGCTCTCGTGAACCTTGACGTGGGGTATGGGAGGTAACTCTACAAAGTAATATTTAACATAGGTAAAAATGAATAATAAAAAAATCCACGTTTAAAATCTGGACATACATATAGTTGAAATGCTTTACAATGAGCTCACGTGATGAAACAGAATAGTTCTCACACCATAGCACCGGTAGGTCTTGAATCGAATGCACCAGGGAAGACAAAAGAGGAGAGACTGTGGGTTTGTTATAAAATCAAAGATATGCAATATAATGGTCAGTCTCCTTCGCTGAGCACCGATGCATTCAGTAAGAATCGGTCTGTTCTAGAGTGAAGTTCTAGAAGCGAGTTGGATGTCGTAAGGGCGTTACAGACATTGCTTAGGTTAATGTTTGTGTTGCCACGAAGTGCAACATTTCAGAAAACTGTCTATGGACAGACATGATGTGAAAACATAATTAACAATTACTTTGATTTAAGTTAATTTATACTGAGTGAGCAAAAAGCTTTTTGTCCTATTACAGTTACTCTGAAGATGAATCCCCTCAGATATCCAAAGCACATTCGTACGAGGTCTTCTTGCATGAATTTGCATCTTGAATAACACTTCATTCTCGAGTTAGGTGGAAATTATTTCTATTTAAAGTAACACGGACCTTCTTGCCATCTATCAAATATACATTCCCATGACTTTTATTAACTTGAACTTGACTTTTACCTTGCATTGAAATAGTTTGTGTAACAATGGCATTGATTTCATCAATATAACCCTTTATGTAGTGTTTTGTTATTGTTTTTGTTCAAAACTTCAGTAAAACATTCATTAACATGTATTGACCCGTATTTGAATTATTTAATTAGAACTGCAGTTTAACCGCATACCACAAGTTATTGAACGTTAGCGAGTTACCGTGATAATTTATACTGCAACTTACTGATATATGATTTGTTGAACGAATACGGTATTAACTCGAGTCCTGGTACGTTAGGCTTTGTGTCCAGCAAATCTTTGAGGACCCTGCACGTGCCGCTTTTGATGACGTAGATCCACTCGGTGTCGTTGCTGTCCTTACACAGGAGCACACCGCGGCTGCGAAACGGAAACAATCAAGTATATAGATGTTTCACAACATTTCCATCACCATAGTCACCACCAGCATCATCATTATCATGGCTATCATCATGTGACCACCATCACAATGAGCATCAACACCATCATAATCGTCTTCATCGTCATCGCGACATAATTATCAGCAGCAGCAGCAGCATTATCATCAAACACGTTATCTTTGTCAGCTTTATAATAGCATGAGAAAAGTTACCACTATATTTATGTTTACAAAGGAAGCAAATCTAACGTGCACTGACTTCATACCGGAAAAAAGTAAACAGACATATCCTGGGGTTGTCTTGAGGCAGCAGTTCAATGGGCCAGCCCCTCAGCAGGTCTATGGAGCGGAGGAAGCGGATGTGCTCGGGTTCCCGGTCCTTCTCAATGTGCATGAAGATGTCAATGAAGTCCTCGCGACTCACTGCCAGCAGCTCCACGTTTGTCTTACACGTCACCGTGGCGCTGCGCCGCGACCCGTGCATTAACGCCAGCTCCTGCACGGGGAAAACAATGAGTTTGCTTGGCGCCAATCACGCTTGCATCCGAATTCAAGTGTACATAAGAATCTCGACAATTGTTTTGTTACAAAGGGAAAACAATGATAGTTACCCCGAAGCTGTTTCCGGTCTTCAGGATGGCGACAGTCCGCACGCACTGCTCCTCCGTGTCTCGATTGGTCTCCAGCAGGGTCACAACCGCTGAATTATGACAAACATAAGGTGGTCAGGGCAAACATTTAAACCAATATTTTACAATTGTATTTGAAACACGGTCTTAATACATGGTATAATATATATTACGATGTTTGTCTTTATGGTATCACGAACATATGGTTTGAGAGTTATACACTTTTTTAATCACGGTATATGAGATCGCTATGTTTTTGGTTTTTGGTTGTTGATGCTGCTTATGCTGCTGTTGTACTTGTTTTAAGAATGGAGTTAGCTGAAGCAATATAACGGAATGTATCTTTTGATATTTGAGATAGTGGTTATACTTTGTGTTGCATGCACAGCTGAATGCGATTAGTGGTACATTTATTTTTGTTGAAATGAGTTTGGGTTGTATGGTTTACCTGTTCCAGAAAGTATGAAGTAATAGTTGTCCGCCACGTGGCCTTGTCTGATTATTACTCGTTTCGCGTCAAAACTGAAATGTAAAAGATATGACTCAAGAGTCAAGACACAATAAAAGAATAATTTAATTGAATTTGGATTACGATTTATACATTTTAAATTAGTTTTAAATAACTCAATACTTATATTCTCTGCCAGACATTACACAAGATGGTTAAAACGGCCACAGATCGCGCACATGTGTTAAGTTTTGAGAGCGGAAATTTCTTTATTTTGCAGTTTTTACAATTGCTTCTGGGGTATGGAAAGTTTTGATAGCATTTGCACAATTTTTATAAGCGGTTCCAAGAACAACTATACTTTACAAACTAACTATTGGTTTCATAGAAGGAAATATTATAGTCCGATTGTTATAATAAAACAAAAGCTTGACCCCAAACGGGGCAAGTTTTGAAACCTGAGTCATGACTTAACAAACTTAGTAGAGGACCACTATACGATGAACATATACCAAATATTACATCTCTGGATCGTTTGATTTCATATAGAAAAACAGTTGTTTTGCTGATAAATCTACATTAAAATGGTTACCCTTGGGGCTGGACCTGTTTGACCCCACGGAATGATTTGAAAAAAGTGTGTTCTAGTATGGGTTGTTATAGACCATACATCAAAGCTCTGAGACCTTTGGTTTGAGAGAGTAAAACGACTTTTAAGTTGCCAGTTTATAAATGTATTTTAAGCTCTGGTGACCTAAATATGCACCGGACCTGAACGATGTGCCATATTTCGAAAGAAGGTCATACAATTATAATTTCCGTGAAGTTTAATAAACATCTTACAAATGATTTAGGTGTTATGAAGTTTGTATCAATTTAATGAAAAATTAACGCACAACGGTCAAAGTGTAATCCCAAAAGCTTGCATCGTATTTGGTAAATATAAATTAAAAAAAAAAAACGTCCATGACAATACCCGAATCCAACTCACTTTTCGTACCAGCCGACGCTGGCTAGCGACCTCTGAAGGCGGATGGGGAACTCTCCGAAGGCGTCCACGGTCTGGTTGAGTGCCAGCACCACCAGCTTCACCTGCTCGTCCGTCCGGTCGGAAGGGTACAAGGAAAGGATTGCCTTGGCCTCATTGCTCAGCACCTTCTGTGTGAACACATGGTTGACATTGTAAACATACGTACTAGAGGTACGTGGTAGACACACGTTGTAAGCATGAGTACTAGAGATACGTGGCAGACATACGTTGTAAGCATACGTACTAGATATACGTGGCAGACATAAGTGGTAGACATGCCTGGTAAAAATACGCAAAAGAGATACGTGATTGACATGCGTGATTGACATACGTAATAGAGACATGTGGGAGACATACATGATAGACATGCGATGTAAACAAATGTAATATAGACATTCGGTAGACTTACGTGGTAAACATACGTAATAGAGGCATGTGGTAGAGATGCGTGGTATAAATATGCAATAGAGACAAGTGATAGACAGATATGGTAGATATACATGGCAGCCATAGTGTACGGAGTTATTCAACGAGCACAGTTGTATAAGGGCAATGAAGTCTTCTGTCTATGGCTATGGTAAAGGTAACTGCTTTCAACCATGGTATTTGAGGTAGAGTATTCTTTATAATTAAGGCGTTATTTGTATTGTATCGATTAATGTCAGCATGTTTCGTAGATTTTTTTCGAAGATAATCACACAATTGAGTGTTTTACCAGTTTTACCTGTATCAAACACGGGGTACTCTTATAGGTATCATCATAAAAAATGCATAATTTTCTTTTGAATAATAACATTTAAATACGTGTTAATTTGACGACAGAAGATTATAAAAGTTGGCATTTAAATTACTGATATGACTTAGATGATTTTAATAATATCATCTAGTTATATTTGAAATACTTGTGTGTGTGTTTTCAGACACATCATTGCATCAGTTCGGCACTGAGACTACTATACGCAACATACTGCTAGCAATACCTACCTCCCGCTTGGCCCTAAAGACGTTTGGGTCGAACGAGATCCCGAACAGGTCGTACGTCCGGCGCGCGGTACTCTGCTCGTCCGCAAGCTGCGCCCAGGACACGAGCTGCTCGTGCTGCTGGGAGGCGTGTCTGCAACGGGACATGGATCGTTCAGCTCAATTGAAAGCGTGTTCACCTTAATGTGCATATACACGAAGAAGAAACGTTCTGGCTCACAACGGAAGGAGCATTAAGGACAAACGTATTTGTTATGAAGGACAGAGCAGGAGCGAGATCCCAATAGCCCAACATCAGCGAGTTGTGCTCAGTTGAGCTAAAAACGGTATAACCAGTGTGATAATCTGAATGTGATAAATTTCATGCATGTTTGATTGTTAATAAATTAAAGTTGTGTATAATATTTCCAAGGTTTATAAACTTATTGTAAAGGCATAACATTGATCGTTCAATGTTATTACATGTTATTAAAGTGTGCGCGTTTTTATTTTTGAAAAGCACGGTATGAATATTAGATGACATACAGATATGAGTCGCACTATGAAAAAAGGTGGTTTCATGCATGTGCGTAAAGTTTCGTCCAAGATAAGCCTGTGCAGTCCGCACATGCTAATCAGGAACGACACTTTCCGCTTTTATGATATAAACAAAGTCTCTTCTTAGCGTAACTCCAGTTTAGGCGGTAAGTGTCGTCAATGATTAGCATGTGCGGACTGCACAAGCTAATCATACACAACACTTTAGGCACATGCATTAAAACCCCTTTTAAACAGAGCGAGGGTCATATGTTTACCTGCTGCTGGCAGTCGCTTTCAGTATTAGGACAACGGTTCGAGCGGCCCGCCTGAACCGGATCAGGGGCTGAAAATATACAAGTCATGTACATATGAGCCGCGTTCTGTGAAAACTGGGCGTATATTGCATGTGCGTAAAGTTCCATCCAAGATTAGCCTATGCGGTTCGCACAGGCTAATCAGGGACGACACTTTCCGCCTTAACTGGATTTTTGCTAAGAAGGGGCTTTCTTACAACAAAAAATTGCATTAAAGCGGAAAGTGTCGTCTCTGATTAGCCTGTGCGGACTACACCGGCTAATCTGGGACGACACTTTACGCACATGCATTAAAACCTGATTTTCCGAGAACACGACTCATACAGTCGGCAAGTAATTGTGTATGCCCGGTTTGCAAAACAAACACGGAATGTCACATATATAGCAAACCACCCGGTACAGACAGACGCATGCACGAACTGTTGGTGCAACAATCCAATATAAATTTTCAACTAAATAATTACAATCCACTCGAAAAGATTACACAAGTATACAATTTGCATTTATTAAACAAACATTCATTCAAATATTTCCAACATAAGTCAACTATATTCAATTTAGTCTGCGATATTATCCGATCAATTAACTTGGACCTAACGTGTTTAGATATGAGCACGCATTTGTTGTATGTAATTTATCAAACTGCACATGGGTATGTTTTTGATTTTTCAAGGATGGAAATGAATCCTTTAACAACACCGAATGCTGCATTGAGAGCTTTTGTTTTTCGTTTCAAAATCTGGAGCCGCCTTATTCTCCCCCGAGAATTGCGAAAAGTATAAAACATCTCAATTGTTGTATACATTTGAGACGCGCTCTGAGAAAAGGGGGTTTAATGCATCTGCGTAAAGTGATCTTCGTAAAGTGTCGTCCCAGATTAGCCTGTGCAGTCCGCAGATTTTTGTCAAGAAGAGTTTTCCTTTGAACGAAAAATACAATAAAAGCGGAAAGTGTATTCACTGATTAGCCTGTGTGAACTGCACAGGCTAATCTGGAACGACACTGTACGCACATGCATTAAACCCCCTTTTATTAGAGCGCGTCTAATTTGTACTGGTTGTTGTGGTAAATTGGTTATCATTTTTATTATTCTTTCATATCCTTAGTTCTGTATACATAATGTAACATTTTTGGTTAGTAACGAATAGTCCAAATAAACCCTTCCTGTGGTAAAGGTTCGCCATGCGTTTGTTTGTTTGATATTCGAAAAAAGATTAAGAATACAACGAAACAAGAGCAAATATTCACCGCCAAATGACGTGACTTTAAACTTCCATAGGCTTTAGACGCAAAACGAGGGGTTTCAATTAATCGTTCTCTGAAGGATTTAACGCCGAAAAACTTCAGTTCCGTTTGGTTACACTCATTTAATGCCGGATATTGCGTCGATTGGTAAATTTCGTACGGACGCCGACTACTTTCCCTAGGCGTCCGAAAACCTAAAATCTCCATTCGTAATTTGTTCATACGCATGGATGATCGTGATTGGCGGTTTCGAGATATTTGCTTGGCATTGGGGTGCATTATTGGTGATGCGATTTGTTCCCGATTTTCATGTAAATTTCTTAAAATATTTACGTTGCCATAACGTCTGAATTTTGGTCGACTTAAAAGGACATCTGGTCTCAAACGATGTCTTACATATGGAGATATGGCGATATGCACATCTTTTTCATGTGTGTCCGGATCAGCAGACATTAGAAACGGAGTGTTGCGACTACTTTCAGTTATGCGCTGATGGTGATTCGTTATTTCCGGATATCCGTCATCTGTCATTGTTTCCGTATACTGATTTTGTTTCAGGAACTTTCCGTGACCAGGGGTTTCATCTGAAACATCCTTCGTGACGTCTTCAACCCCGTTGTCGGGTTGACACCGTTTATTCGTTCTGTGGAGGATTTGATTCTCGATGGGCGTGGCAGTCACGACTTCTGACGCTGGTAGCGCAGGTTGCTGTTGGTCCTGCTGTATTTGAACATGTTTGTACGAGGCCACGTAGCCTGTCATTGTGGGCCATTTGTTTGTCGACAAGAAGTCTGTCCAGTCCTCCATTCTTTTTAATTTAAGCAATCGCCTTACCGGATATTTGTGTTACTTCTAACGCACAAGTAATGACACGATATATGTGCACAATTACTTTGAGCTTGACGTTGAGTTACCCGGTAAATGCAGTTTTTGTAATGCATGCATCTTAGTTATATGCCGACGAGTGGTTTGAATATAATTTACATTACTTAGAATATTTCCTTTAAAAAATAATCACATGAATAAGAATAGTTCATTTAAATGCATGAACAGTATTCAGTAGTCCACACTATATTTTGTTCGCTGTCGATATCTTAAAATTGACCGCTATTTCACTCACTCACTCACTCTAAACTTGTATAATTTCGGTCCCTGTCGCTTTGAATAAATTTGATCGAACATGATACGCTAAGCACCGTCTTTTGTGAATAAGTCATCTTCTTCTATTTGTAATAATCGAGTGTTTATTCACATTTTGTTGTTGTTGTTTTTTTTCTTCATTATTTCTTATACTTTACTCAGTGAGACAGAATCGCACGCAGCGCAAACATCGCCCTATAAACTACAATACAGCGAAATGAATGCCTTCAGTTCAAATACAAACACAATGTATGCCATGCGTATTATTAATATTTTCAGATTTGTAGCACAATCAGTTTCAGAAATGATATTGATGGCATACAAATATTTTATAATTCTTCAATAAAATAAATACTTTGTCCCTAAAATGTGGTGCTTATATATTTAAAGGCAAACATTATCAAATAATAAAACCCGAGTCAAAACAGTGGCGGACTTGGTTTCTTATCTTCATGCCCGCATCGTAATTTACACAATTGAAGGCAAACTTATCAATTTCAATATCGAACGTAGATTCCTTAAACATAACAGCTTTTTAAATCAAATATACTTGAGCCTCGTTCTGTGAAAAGGGGGTTTAATACATGTGTGCAAAGTATCGTCCCATATTAGCCTGTACACCGCACAGACTAATCATGGACGACACTTTCCGCTTTTATTGTTTTTTTCATTTAAAGGAAGACTCTTCTTGACGAAACTCCAGTTCAGGCGTAAAGTGTCGTCACTGATAAACCTGGCACAGGCTTATCTGGGACGACACTTTACGCACATGCATGAAACCCCCTTTTCATAGAGCGCGGTCCAATTAAATCACACGTAAAGATTATTCAACAAATTTCTAAGTGTAACAATCTGGAGTTCGTTTTCATTTTAATAATGCTTAGATACTCGTTCCTATGTCTAGAGAAATAGTATATGTAATATGTTAAAGTTTCTAGAACTGGAACAACTCAAAATAGTAAATGCATAAAAAATCTTTCTTTGGTTAAGTCACAGGTAAATCATGTATAACAATTCAACGTTTCTCTTTATGTATAAGTTGAATTACAAAATAAAAAACCAAGTGTATACAATAAAATCGTTGCACTTTAAGGGAATGTAAAACAATAACAGATAACAATGAGAAGCTCATTCCAATTTTACAAGCATTATACTTGTGACGCGCTCTGTGAAAAGTGGGTTTAATGCATGCGCGTAAAGTGTCATCACAGATTAGCCTGTGCAGTCTACACAGGCTTATCAGGAACGAAAATTTCCGCTTTTATAATATTATTCGTTTAACGAAAATATCTTCTTAGCAAACATCCAGTTTCGGCGGAAAGTGTCGTCCCT
This sequence comes from Dreissena rostriformis, assembly GCA_007657795.1. NCBI lineage: Eukaryota > Metazoa > Mollusca > Bivalvia > Myida > Dreissenidae > Dreissena > Dreissena rostriformis. The sequence continues at coordinate 36,655 of VMBQ01005131.1, read as the reverse complement.
GATTAGCCTGTTCGGATTTCACAGGCTAATCTGGGACGACACTTTACGCACATGCATTAACCCCTTTTTACAGCACAACACAGCACACTCGCTACGCTACTGCTCTCCACCCACCCATTGTCCGAAAATGATTGAATCCCGTAACCGGTTATTATCGTAAAGAGCCGCACAGGCTTTCGTTTAGAACGGAAAAAGGTGCAATAATTGATTCAGAGCAATAAAATAGCCAAATCTTTTGTATACACTATCTGGTGCAAATCAATAAATGATCAATTAGGGAATTTCAACTCAATAGAAATGGTGTTACCTTCATTCACAATTACTTTAATACGTTGAGAAATTAGTTTTCCCTCACTTTGATCTCTTAATGACACGGTTACGTTTACCGTTTTATGACCCATTCAACGATTATTTTACGATTGAAGGAAAAATAATACTTTAATCAGACTGCATTGTCACTGCAATTCGTTCATCCGTATATCTCGATTTTCTTTCCTCTGCTTCAAGCTTCATAAAAAGTAATAAAGTTAAATCAGATCAATCAGAGCAAGTTTATTTTTACTACAATTTTTTACTAAAAATACTAACATGTGACCTGATGTTAATTTTCGTGAATTATCGTTAATAAATTATGGCTTTATGCTGCTTGATTCAGTATTTATAAGTCATATTTAAATGTATTGATAAATGTAAAATGAAATTTAACAAAAAACTTTACGGTGTACAGCAATGTGTATCATCAGAGGCAAAACACTTGCAATCACACTCTGGGGATGTACTTACATCAAATCTCCGTTTCTGTCGGTTTTTTAAAGCTGTTTCAAATGTTTGCAGTACTTGGAGTTTGCGAAAACATCTACGTCTCTTTGCAGCGTTAAGTAACGTTGTCTTTGAATGACGTCTGGAATCTTCATTCGTCTTCTGAAATCTCTTTTCTAAAAAGCTATTACCTTGATTTCTAAAATCTAAATTTTGTTTCTCGCGTGTCAATGTTTCTGGAGTCACCGGTCCAACAGCCCCTGACAGACTCGTGGAGCGCTGTTTCGAATCACGTGATTGGTTTGTGAAAGGTTGATTGGTTAAACTAGGCGCACGAGCGTTTCGTGTACTTCCGGTCAGAAATGCGTCCCTGGATAATTTCCGGTTTGTCGCAAACACTAGGTCTGACAAGGAGCCTTTTCGGCTGACGATATATTCGGACACAGAGTCCCGTCGAAACGCCTTATTCAAGTCTGAATCACTTAGTAGCTTGCGTCTGCCCATTTTGTTACAATATAGTTTCTTTTAAAGTGTTAAAATCGTGTGTATTCTTAAGATGTTGAACACTTTCTTCAACGATGTGTGTCAGATATTTTTCATTAGATAATATATTCCAGGTAAGTATCACTATGCGTCTTCAATGTTTCAACTGGGTCTTGCGTGAATATTTCTTGGGCCGTCCACGAGAAATGCGCACACAATGCAAACATTTGTTTGATTTATTACACCACAGTATCGCGTTTACTGCGTCACGCCATCCTCTAGATTGCATCTGATGTCGGAACCACTGTTATCGGATTTCCGCTTTAGCGCACCGCCAATTACTGGGTTCGGCGTAACTCTAGGTGAATTCACACTTTATTGAGGTCATCTTCCACAAATAAAGCATCGCCCCGATCTTCGACCCTGATTTTGAGGACCACTTGCGACCTTTGGCACATTCCTTGAGTTATACACTTTCTCTAATATGACAAGTATGGGCTGCGTGAGCTTTGTCTCCCAGCGCGAGATAAGAGCCTTCCCTGCTACTTGAATTGAAAGACAATAAGAGAGGGCACGCACCTGCTAGTTTACTAAGTTCACCTCGCTGAGCCGCGCGCTGATAGCAGAGCTTGTGCAGGGTCCGAAAACACGAATTTTATTGAAGAGTCATATTGACATCAAAGAATCCTTGTTGAGCCTGTTTAAGATTAAAACAAACAAGCACTTATCTTGTCAATTCTCTTATTGCGACAAAGGTGAGCGTTCTCCAGCGTACGCTGGAGCGGTTGTTGTACATGTTTTATCGAAAAAAACGTTTCGTTCCATGTACCTTTATTTGAACGCATCCAACGCTGAGGTGTACCTATAAATCCACATTTTTTTTCGCAGCAGTGCACATTGTCACAATACCCTAAATTATAGATGGAGTGCACATTTTCACGCAACATGTACCCGTAATCCCCTGCCATAAATTTAATGTGTATGGCAAAGTTAAGATGAACATGTATTTATATAAGAACGTGCATTATATACCGACAAGAGGTTGTGCAAACAATAACAAATATATATATATAGGCATCAACTGCAGTTTTCAGTAAGCATTTAAAACAATTAGCTGATAAGAAATTTACAGTCACTGCCATACGACAATGTTTTTTTATTGGTAACTTTTATTTTTATTTTTTTATTTTTCTAAAAAATGATTGGACGAAATTACATGATATTTTTTGCCATTTTCAATTATTATTGTCGTCTTACGATAGGTTCGTGTACATATTTCTTAATAAGATTAGCAAGAATCAACTATTCATGACGGGTAGGTCATTTTCGCATTTCCGGTCGACTTCTTTGTGCAAACGTATTTCCGGTTCGACTTCTTTATGCGCACGCATTTCCGGTTCGACTTCTTTGTGAGCACATTTCAAACAACTCAAATGATGTCATTTTGCATTTGAAAATCCGCTCTTCGTAAAAAATATTCAAAAAACGCCTGAGAATGTATGATATGTTTTCTATCAAAATTAACGCAAACAATGAATTTCAAATATACAATAATAGTTGCTTTTGATTTAATTTTATGAATTGTATTTGTCATTTTATCATGTGACCAGTTAGTAAAGTTGTTCAGCTTACATTTGGAGCGCTGTGTGCATATGTAGTTGGACATATTATATTTAATATTATGATTTATTAGTCCTTCGATACAACGTTATAACGAGTTACTGAGTCTAAATAACAATGATCAGTCATTATTACAAGCTAACGAGTCAAACTGCGAGTTAGTGAATCATAATTTATAAGGCCGAATAATGAGGACATAATAAAAAAACGAGCTTAAAAATAAAAAAAGTTCTTGTATATTATGGCGTTATAAATAAAATAAAAAACAACTACATACAATGTGAATGATATATAAGAAACATACTAGATCAATTATATATTGGGCGAATAAACAAACACGTACACCTCAAAGGCGAAAAGACTAGGTGAGATATTGTGTGTACATCACCATAAGTGCGGAATCACAATCATGCTCAGCAAACAAACCCAAGGGGTGAATTATGGGCCTTGTCAGTAGCGCTATCGTTCGTGTGCGCAGACAAGTGCACAGTTATGTATATATGGCGCACTTGAGACGCTTGAAGGCTCGCGTCGCAGTCAGGTTCGCTGTATTATTGCGTTGTAACCCGTTTGAAAGCTGTCGGTTTGGTGATATTTTACGACTCTATTTCGCAGTGAAATTGCACATAAAAAGAATCTCAATGACTGCAATAAAGACGAACTGGATTAATAAGACCAAAAAGGAAGTTATTTGTGTCGCGTTCTGAGATAACTGGGCATAATCCTTGTGCGTAAATTGTCATCCCAGATCAGGGACGACAATTTCCGCTTTAATGGAATTTTTCGTTTAAATGATGTCTCTTCTAAGCGAAAATCCAGTTAAGGCGGAAAGTGTCGTCCCTGATTAGCCTGTGCGCACTGCACAGGCTAATCTGGGATGACACTTTACGCACATGCATTTTGTCCAGTTTTCTCAGAACGCGACACATTTGAGTCTAATAACATCGCAAAAAAAACAACACAGTAGGTAGGTCGGTTAAACCTTTTTTTCGTAAACGTTTTAACGATTTCCAATTTTAGAATATGCAATATCATGCAGAAATATTATATATCTCTACTTAGCATGCTTTCTTTAGTTAGTTTTAGTTAATTAAACGATTACATGTATGTACGGGTGTAGAAAAAAATGTCGCAGGCTTGATAGTCATTTTAGTTAAAGGGACTTGTTCACGTTTTGGTAAATTGACAAAATTGAAAAAAATTGTTTCAGATCTGCATATTTTCGTTGTTATTATAATATTTGCGAGGAAACAGTAATACTTAACATATACCATGCTCTAAATATCCATTATATGCATCTTTTGACGATTTTAAACCCTGAAAATTATCAAGCGTTACAAACGCGAAACGATTGAACAATTTGGAGAGTTTTGTTGTTATCGTTATATTTTTTGACATTACAATGATTGCTAGACTTAAACTCCAAGGGTCAGTGGTTCGAGTCCCGGTGTGGATTAATTTTTTTCTTTCTTTACGTTTTCTTCTTGTTTTATACTGGAGCTATTTAGTTCCGATGTTTAATCGATCAGTTTTAAGCATTAAATGACAAACTTCAAAACATGCTAAAATCTGTGACGATCCCTTTAAGTAAGCAAAAATGATCGAAAACAGTATGAAGTACCAAAAAAACGTTCAGGGTCGGCACAAAAATGGGGTTAAAGTCGGGATAGTGGAAGCAAAACACTGTTTTACGCCTCAATAGTTTTTTTTTAAAATATGAGACATATAAATCTGTCAAGGTTTATTTGTTTTAATACATATAAAAAAAATAGCTTTATTCTAAACTGCAAAATTGTGAGTGTTCAAAACTAACATACAAAAAAATCGTGGTTTGTTTGATTATTTCTACTTTTTTATACTAATAGCCCCGTCACACCGGACTGTCGTCCTTACGGCGACCTTAAAATGTGTTTCTGGACATTTCTGATTGTCGTAGTAAGGACGCCAATGACTTTTTCGGTAAGAATGCTGTTTTTCGCCTTCCCGTCTCACCAGCGTCCTGGTTTATGGCGTTCTAAGCGTCCTCACTTAATACGTCCCTCGCGACCTTACCGCGTTCTTACGGCGATCAAAATCGACCATACGGAGTCCTTGGCGTTCTTACTGCGTTCTTATTGCGACCATGGCGTCCACGCAGCGGCGACCACACGGCGACATACCTTGCAGTCAATGATCATTGTCTGTGGGTTTGAGCGGCGACCACACGACGTCCATGGCGACCTTACAGCGACCCTACCACGTTCCTTCTACGACTATTGCGTCTCTACGGCGTCCCTACGACGTCCTTAAAAGAACGCCGTAAGAACGCCGGACTTCGGCGACCACTTTGAACATGTTCAAAGTGGTCGCCTTGGGCTCGCGTCCTGAGCAATTTTCGGCGTTCTCACTGCGTCCTCTTGCGTCCTTAATACGTCCCTCCGGCGTTTATGGCGTCCTCACTGCGACCTGGGTCGCCGTAAGGAGGCAGTAAGGACGCGAGTCCGGTGTGACGGGGGTATTATAACGTAGTAAGGCCGTGCGTCATCCGTGAACAGTAACAAGAAGCGATTGTCAAGCGTTGAATAGCAACTGTTTATGCGGACACATTCGAGGTGGTTATGATAAGAAATTTCAAATTAATATTATATCTTTATGTGGACATGTATGTAACGTATCAGATGCGGGTACGTTCTTAATATTGGAAGAAAAGAACACCTTTAAATTGTAAAATATGCTTTATTTACAGATAGAGACACAACTTACGCACATTAAAAACATGTAATACTACTTTTTTAGTAAAATGCTATGCACGTACGAAAATCAAATATGTTATATAAAATAAAATCTGATATTTATCCGTATATTTAATGTTCAATCAATAATTTAATAATTAACGCACATCTCGTTATTCTGAGAAATAACACTAAAGGAGACGATAATACGAAAACAGACACTTGACTAGAACTTGATTGTATTGTATTGTCGTAAACTGCATGAATGTTTTGTTCTTTCGTACTTTTTAATTCAAATTGTATAAATTTGCCGCGGATGGAGAATTATTTGTGTAATAACCGTGCAATCATTCGTGAATACGAGTAAAGTTTATTCAAAACAGTCTAAATACGAGAGTGTGCTTGATAAAGTGTATGCATGTTGCAGTATAAAATAAAAATAAAATACATAAATAAACGTTATTTGAAACGTAAATGAAACAGATCGAATATGTGACCCATTTGGAAAAGTCTGCCGAATATGTCAAACGTGTGGACTATTCGGAAAAAAAAACGCGCATCACACGAATATAACATGGTACATAACATGTGCTTTTACACGTCGCGTAAGGTTTAATAATTGGATGCACACAAAAACGAATACTAGCATGTAACCCCCACAACATCGACACAAAAAAACTAAAATGGTAATCATTGTTTTATCAAATTCGTTAGTTTTGGTACATTATCGACATCACATATTTGCGGCCGTGATATTAAAATGGCAAATACATGTCGTCACATGCACTTGTAAACGTATGCTTATAAGAGTGACATACATGACATCGTTATTAAAAAACTATATATGTTTTGTATAACAATTCTGTTTACTTCGTCGAACTAGCATATCAGAGTTATAGCAGTGTCTTGATTATAACAGTTAAACACGTTTTTTTTTCTCGTTTACAAATGACTGAAAATCACTGTAATACATGCCAAACATCAAGAACGCTACATATGATAAGGATGATAATGATGATGATGATGATGATGCCGATGTTGCTGCTGCTGCTGTTGCTGATGATGATGATGATGATGATAATGATGATGATGATGATGATGATGATGATGATGATGATGATGATGATGATGATGATGATGATGATGATTACTCATACTACTACTACTACAACTACTACCATTTTCATGACACCAATATCTTCCTATTCCTCTTCCCAGTTCATGGCCATTTATCTAAAACTCTATATTATGAATGTTCTACTTTTTCTCCCAGTGTACTACCTTTATACATCTATCGGAATACATCGTCACATTGACTTTGGACAATCATTCATTCAATCTTTTGTCATGTTTTCGTTCGATCATTCACCATTTCTTAAAGGGGGCGTCCAACAGATTTTGGCATGTATTGAAGCTTGTCATTAAATGCTTTAAATGCTTTATATTAATAAATTAAACATTTGAACTAAAAGTCTCAAGTAAAAAAACAACAATACAATGTAAATAATGAAAAAAGTAACCCTTAACAGGGCTCGCACCACTGACCCCTGGATTTCTGGAGTCCTGGAGTAAAACGCTACCCGCCTAGACCACTTGACCATCCACGCTCATGTTTGTAGAGGATGTATTTTTTTAGCTATATAAGCAATCCTCGTAGTTTCCCAAAATATCGTTTCGCGTCGATACGACGCTTTTTCTGTTGGACGGCCCATTTAAGGACAATGAATACACAACCAAAAATTAACTATCAATTCGTCAGTCAGTCACTAATTCCTTTATTTGTTCATTTTAAAGGCATTTAAATGGGCATACGTATTACGATATCCATCAATTATAGTAAAACAAAAGAGTAAGAAATTTGAAAGAAATAAAATCATACCTTCAGATACAAGCTATATCTTGTTGTTGACACGTATATAGGACGAATTTCTTCCATAGTTTAACCGGCACCAAGCAAATAACTTCACCTCCTTCGAGACATCGTCATAATAAAAACAGTAGTGACCATTTCAATTACTCAGTTTATTGATGCGAGCCTTTTTAAACGGTTTCTGTATAAATTATTTATGTTCAGACATTCAAAATAAAGTCAATCCGTGCGAACTTGGACAGTTGTGCATAAAAAATGACTTCTGCAGGCAAAAAGTGGCAAGATTAAGTAGAGTTTTGCAACTAAAAGATATACTCCATTAAATGTCGCTACATCGTTTAATTTTAATATGTTATAAACATATCAAGCTAAGAGCAAAATAAATATTACTCGGTAAGGCAGACACCAAGTAAGTGTGTATTTCCAGTTATTTATTTTTTGCACGCTAAACACATAAAATTATATAGTCCACAGTTTGAACAAAAGCTATAAACGGCTGTAACAATTCGTTTAAGTGCGATATTTTTCGCGTAATCTTTCATTACTGAACAGCAAATAAATCCACTTTTTGATAACAGAGGCAGAATATAACTTCGAAATGCGATTGTTATCGTCGTTAGGGAGTTGAGTACCACACAATAGATGATAACATTTGTGGTTCTGAAATGAGGACTCATCGAGCAGACAAAATGAGAAATAGAAGGATATAAACGTTTTGATCAAAGTAAATATCCATAATCTTTGGCCTAACATTTCTATTGTGTAGAGATAAATGCCAGTGTAACATTTATTAAATAAATCTGTTGAACCTTTGGTATTTAAAGCTGAGTGTGTACGCTATACATTTTAGCCCATGTACGATAAATAACATTCGACTTCTTTCTCTTAGTTCCTAAACTGCTTCTAAATTTATTTCATTTTTAGTTCGTCTTTATTTTCTTCGATTCTTTTTATTCGTCGTCTTCGTCGTATTTTAACAAGTTTAACATCAGGACCCGACATTTAAACTCTTTGTAACTTAAATTTGCACGTCTTAACGTGCGTTTTAATGATATGTACGCTGACTAACGTTCTATATTGAAAAGTAAATAGTTATTATTACAATTACTTGTGACTCAATTCAACGAATTGACGATAACGAAAACAGTTATATAAAGTATTATATGTATTGCATATTTTAAACCCCAAGTTGCCAATCCTCATAATCTTATAATATATTTTGTGTGTCAAGAATAGTGAGTGCATGCATTTAAACTAAGTGAAAGTGCTTTCCACTTTATTATCCCTGCTCTTCCGACCATTATGATTAGTTTTAGTGAAAATCCGCTCGAATTAAACTCCTGTCGCCTTGAGATTAAATGCCATGGCTCGGCACGACGTCGCACGGGGTTTAGTCTTTAAGATGTGGTAGCAATAGCTCGGTGATTATTCACACAGCGCATGCCTACGATCAAACTACCCGGGCCTGATGTCTGGTATGGCAAAAATGCAACAAAACCTTTAGCTGGCGGAATGTACGGTACGAATATGTTCAAACATAAAAATGCCCGCACGTTTGGTTGTATACTCTTTTTTTCTTGGAGTATGTCAAAATTTAACAAATACTTAAAACTATAAATGAGCGTCGCTCTGTGAAAAAGGGGTGTAATGCATATGCGTTAAGTGTCGTCCCAGATTAGCCTGTGCAGTCCACACAGGCTTATCAGGGACGACACTTTACGCCATAACTGTATTTGCATCAAGAAGGGTCTTCCTTTAAACGAAAAATAGCATAAAGCGTAAAGCGTCGTCCCTGAATAGTCTATGCGGACTGCACAGGCTAATCTGGGACATCACTTTACGCACATGTATTAAACCCCATTTCCGCTGAGCGAGGCTAAAATAAACGCAAACCGAGTGATTCCTACCTGACCCGGGGATATTGAATATTGGTCGACCGGGATTCTTTCGATTGCGGAACGACGTTTGCTTGTAAAGGACGATGGCCGAATGTCTATGTATACCGTCCCGGAATACTTTAGAAATATACGTTCTAAAACACAGATAAAAAATTCCATCACTTCCTTTCTGTCTATGTCCGTAGCGGTCACAATTTTCAGTCCTAATTCAATTTAACGTAAAACCTTTAACTTTTGTATATGTTTCATAAGCTACAAAAATTAGTACAAATGAGAAAAATCACATTTTCGTTTTTTTGTCATTCCTTTTTAGATGAATGTTAGCACAAGTCAAATCCAAAGTTTTAGGTTTCTATCTTAAATAGTTTTTGAGATATTGATATTTAAACGCATGTTCCTTACAAGAATTTATAGGCAAATGATGGTTTTCTATATCAATTTAAAGTGACAACAAATTCTTTTGTAATTACAGTATACATGTTTTTGGATTGCAGTATTCACAAATAGAGTCAAGACATTAGTTAAAGGGACTGTCCACTAGATTTTGGCATGTATTGAAGCTTGTCATTAAATGCTTTAAATGCTTTATATTGATAAATTTAAACATTTGAACTAAAAATCTCCAGTAAAAAAACAAGAAAACAATTTAAAAAAAGGAAAAAAAGTAACCCTCAACAGGGCTCGAACCACTGACCCCCGGATTCCTGGAGTCCTAGAGTAAAAAGCTACCTGTTTAGACCACTCGACCACGGTCGCTCATGTTTACTGCGGATGTATTTTTTAGCTATATAAGCAATCCTTGTAGGTTCCCAAAATATCGTTTCGCGTCGCGCGACGCTTTATCTAGTGGACAGTCCCTTTAAACTGACCATGTTTTTTCATATTGTATGTCCAAACAAAATCCATTATATGAATACACTGGTTGCAAAGTCAACATTTTGCACGTGAGGATCTCTATAACCATACATTTTCTTAAGGGCATTCAAAGCTGAATGTTATTTGAGAAATGAAACAAAGAGCTCGAACTTATCGAAGTTCACTACTTTTTCAACGTTTTTCCCCGCTACCTTTCAGTTGTGTGTAACCCGCCTTCGCGCGAGTCTCCAAAATTTAAATAAACATAACAGTGTTTATTTTACCGAATAAAATTGCCTTCCCTGCACACAGGTCGAGAAAAGAATAACATAAGGAGTTAACCATTTATACCCAAGAAATAATCGTTTTTTTCTTTATCGACACATGTTTATATTAAAACAAACATATTAAAAGTATACTTATAATACAATACTCAATCAGTGTTATCAATACGTGCACATTGCTACAAAAAAATCATTTAAGAACCCAATAGTTATAGCTTATTACCATAACCACTCGGCTATCCGAACAGTTATAGGCCTGCATTTTATGCTTCTTAAAAAAGCGATCCACGTTCTGTCAAAATTTAACGGAAACATCAGAAGCATTCCAAATTATTCAGTCATTTTGGGTTTTGTAACGCTTTTTTATTTTATCAATTTAAGATGATTATTATTCATAAATGAACCCGTATTTTCATTATGAGTATGCGAAATTAATTTCATTTCTCTCCCTGGTGTTCAGTTTCTTTTATGTTTGAATTTGTGACAAAAAAATGGGACAATATCAGTTTGAAAATCTGCGCGTAAATGTCTTAAATACAATTTTTGAGTTGCAAAATAAAAGAATATGTAAACAAGAAAACAATGGAAAAGGTTTATTGGATTTGCGCATGCATTGTAAATTGTCAGCCTGCAACAATATTGGAATTTAAATGTAAATACAACAAATCACATGTTTTGGAATTTTCGGATAACAAATAATGGTTCATATAATAAAGGCTTCTAATTTTGAGCATTGTCATTCCCCGTCGCGGTATTTTATATCAAAGACGTACATTTAATTATGTTAATGCCAGCTATAGCTAACAATAGAAGATTTAAATGAGTCTAACACGCTTTGAGGAGGGTTTGGGAGTGATGTCAACAGGTGATTTAACATTGAACTATTTAGGGTTTTAACAACAACAATTTTTCAAATGCGTGCACATATTCTTCTTTTCCATGTTTTAAAACAAGATTTCCATGGAAATTTATTACATGAATTACACAGTTTAATTAATTTAATTTCAGTTCCCATTTTGTTGTATGCTGTCTGAAGTGAAAATGTGTTGACCTTTCTGTACTTTTTTTATCAAAAACTAATATAATGACCTGATAAGAAAGCAAAATTGTACTGTACTGTAAGAGTTTCATTTTAAATGATGTTCTGTCCAATCCAAAATGACGGTAACCTCATTTGCAAACTGAGTTATTTTATGTTCCATTCCATTAATGGCAAAACCTTTTTTTGATGACTTTGTCTGTATACATTAGATACTATTTTTGAACTTAGATGATATAACAAGAGAGGGTTTAACAATGCCCGCAACTCCTTTCAGTTGGAAAAATGTCAGGCAAGTTAAGATAATTGTTGTTTGTTTCAGTTAATGTTGGAGGATTTTGAAGCTGCTGCGTCACAGATGGTGAGACAAATATAAATGGGACTCACTCTGACTCTAACGCATGTGCGTATAGTGCCTTCCAATATAAGTCCGTCTGATACGACTCGGGTTGTATTTATTGTTCAAGAAGCCTCTTGTAAGTGGAGTTACGCTGTGCGGACAGTACGACGGTATCACCATTATACCATTTGGTATGGGGTAAGCCTCTGTAATGGATAACCTGGCTGTAAACGGCAGCAAATGACGGTGGGCGAGCGAATCCGAAGTTCATAACTGACCAATCAAAATGCTTCTCAAAGAAACGTGCGGTATTTACAAATTAAACACTTTTATTACTTTTTTTATTATCATTATTATTTTTTTAATTTTTTTTAGAGGGTGGAGGGGGCGGTATAAAACGCAGCTTTTAGAGCAGTCAATATAGACATATAAGGCAGCTTTTAGCGCAGCCAAAAAAGATAAAAGAAAAACGGATTAGGCTACGCTATCACGATCTTCGATGAGTATTTATTAAATTAGTATCCGGTTTACAGGCAAATAGATTTAATTAGTCTACTAAATTACTATTTCAATTATTATCTTTAGACACTAAAATGGTTATTTTTTGGCCCTCCCAATTTCAGAAGCAACGTAAACCAGGCATCTTAATGTGCCCTAAAAAATAGTGTTGGTTGTGTAAGCAAACATTGATTTTTATAATTAAAAGGCTATTAATAATTAAACGGTACCGCAATTTAACAACAACATCAAGACATCGTTCTAAACAACTTTTAATTGATTTAAACGGACAAAAAAATCGATTTCAATTTAAGTGAAACTGGTAGACATATGTGTATGAAACATATATTTATGACGATCAATTAAAACGTTTAATGGAGCTACATATTCCTAAATTGTATGATTCAATAGCATAGCTGATTTATAATGAAACTAAATAAAAAATAACCAATCGCAATTGATTAGCGACTCTAGAATTAATGACGCATCAAGAGAGGCTACATTGATTTTACCGTATAAAATGAGATACCATACAATCCAACAGCTACTATGGTGCATTTAAATTGGAAATATTTAGTTGCCGAACGAAGGGCATTAAATACTGACAGGCATTTTATTACTGTTCCAAAATGAAAACACGTTAAATGATGCAATTTTTCTCAGTGTCCCAAAACCAAGCGTCAAGAATATATATATTTTACAAAAATTAGGGGTGCATATAACACATGAAAAACGGCATTGAAATAACATCTATCCCGTAAATAATACTCGAATAATTATTCCCAAAAATAAGCTTAACTTACTTGTAGGCTGCATTCTAATCCTGGTCTCTGTGGTGTCCTAAAGTAAGCTTTCTTCCATTTGATGTTGACTTCACGGTGCCTTGCAGAAACGTTTGGATATTCAACTTCCGGTCCTCCTCGCGGTGATTTCATGACGTTTTTCCGCGAAAGGAGCGATACTTTTGGGTGAGAATGCATCCCGCTACATAGTAATTGGCTGCAAATGTTAACTTCGGAAGTGTTTGTTTTAATAAATTAAATGGAGAAAAACCTCTCTGTGAATGGATTTGGAATAAAATAAAGTTCAATATTCAATACATCGACTTAATGATTTGCTTAAAACCTTAAATTGTTAACATAAATCTACTTTTAAAAATGCATGTGTTCCTCAAACAGAAGCAATGCGTGGTTTAAGCACTACACGATCATTGCACGTGAAGAAAACCGTGCGAATTCACCAAATCACATACGGTACGGTGCCATCAATAGACGTGATCAAGCGCGAGTCAATCCACCCTACCGACAAATGCATTTCTCTAATCAAAGTTCGCTTCAGAAAGTAATAAAATTGCCAATAAAGCACAGCTATCAGACAAATTACAGATAATTGCAGTCACCTTTATCATCATTTAACGCCTCGCTCTAAGATCACATGTCTTAAGTGACAAGCCAATAATGGCGTCCGATATCAGAAGGTTCGATTTCTCGTCGCCATATCACAAGAAGTACATCTACAAATATTAATCATAGTGGGTTGCTCTGTCCGAAAAGTACAAAAAGTATCTCTTATTAAATTTCATCGATTTCAGTTCGCATTTGAAGCCGCGTCTTTGTACTCGATTATTACAAAACAGTGTACAGTTCTAAATGTCTTTACTAAGTTTTTGTAATCCCAACGATGTAAATCTTAACTGAGGTCGTACTTTAACTACGATCGTATACTGCTGTACAACTTGACATTTATACACTTAAAGTTAATAAACAAGTATAAGCGACGTTGACCGTCAGATTTTCCTTGGCGAATTCACAGACCGTGTTTGTTCTTGCAGACCTTTCCGCATGAGCAGGTAGCTGTTCCTGG